>VZQC01014632.1:104934-146538 GCA_009823505.1 Rhizomys pruinosus | reverse complement strand
TAATCATCTCTAGGAGTTTTCTGGTGGAGTTCTTAGCATCCATTAGGTAGACAATCATATCATCGGCAAAAAGGGATAGCCTGACTTCCTCTTTTCCAATTAGAACTCCTTTAATTTCCTTTTCTTGCCTTATTGCCCTAGCAAGGATTTAAAGCACTATATTGAAAAGTGTGGTGACAGCGGGCAGCCTTGCCAAGTTCCTACCTTTAAGGGGAATCGTTCTGTCATTTCCCCATTTAGGATGATATTGGCAATGGGTTTCCTGTATATGGCTTTGATTATATTGGGGAATGATCCCTCCAGTCTAATTCCCTCTAGGACTTTAAAAATGAAGGGATGCTGGATTTTGTAAAAGGCTTTCTCCACATCAATTGAGATGATGGTGTGGTTTTCGTCTTTCAGTCTATTTATATGTTTGATGATATTTATTGATTTTCGTATGTTGAACCATCCCTGCATCTCTGATATGAATCCAACTTGGTCATGATGGATGATCTTCTTGATGTGGGTCTGTATGTGATTTGCCAGTATCCTGTTTAGAATTTTGGCATCATTAGGGAGATGGGTCTATAGCTCTCCTTTTTGGTTGTATCTTTACCTGGTTTTGGTAATATCATTATGCTGGCTTCATAGAAGGAATCTGGGTGAACTCCCTCCATTTGTATCCTTCTAAACAACTTGAGTAATGTTTGTAAGTCTTTTTGGAATATTTTATACAATTCTGCCATGAAACCATCTGGTTCTGGCCATTTTTTGGTTGGGAGGCTACTTATTACATCTTCAATTTCTTCATGTATTATTGGTCTATTTAGGCTGTCTATCTCTTCTTGGTTGAGATTTGGTGATTCCCAGTATTTCAGATATTCATCCATTTCTTCTAGGTTTTCAAACTTAGTAGAGTATAGGTTTTTGAAGTATTCCCGTAAGATTGTCTGGATCTTTTCATTGTCTGTTGTGATATTTCCCCTTTCATCACAGATTCTATTGATTTGGAGTTGTTCCTTCTTTCTTTTGGTTAACTGGGCTAGAGGTCTGTCTATCTTGTTTATTCTTTCAAAGAACAAACTTTTGGATTCACTGATTTTTTGTCTGTTTTTCTTTGTTTCTATTTCATTGATATCTGCTCTGATTTTTGTTATTTCTTCTTGTCTGCTGCATTTAGGGTTCATTTGTTGTTATCTCTCAAGTAATTTTATGTGCACTGTTAGATCATTCACTTGTGCTCTTTCTGTTTTTTTAATGCAGGCACTTAGAGCTATAAACTTCCCTCTTAGGTCTGCTTTTAAAGTGTCCCATATGTTTTGCTGTGTTGTATTATCATTGTCATTCAGTTCCAGAAACGTTTTTATTTCTTTCTTTATTTCTTCCTTGACCCATTCATTATTCAGGAGAGTGTTGTTTACTCTCCATGTGTTCTTGTAAGTTGTAGGGTTTATCCTGTTGTTGATATTGAGTTTTATTGCACTGTGGTCTCATAGAATGCATGAGATTATTTCAATCATTTTGCATTCATTGAGTTTTTTTCCTGTGTTCCAGTATATGGTCTATTTTGGAGAATATTCTGTGAGGTGCTGAGTAGGAAGTGTATTCTCTGGTGTTTGGATGAAATATTCGATAGATATCTGTGAGGTCCATTTGGAGTATTGTATCATTTAATTCAGATGTCTGTTTATCCTTTGTCTTGCTGATCTGTCTAAAGGACTTAGTGGGGTATTAAAGTCCCCTAGTACTAGTGTGCTGTGGTTAATCTATGCCTTGAGATCCTGAAGAATCGTGGTGCACCAGCGTTTGGTGCATATATATTCATGATTGTGAGATCTTCATCATCAATTGTTCCTTTAATAAAGATGTAATGGCCCTCTTTGTCCTTTTGATTTCTTTTGCAGTCTATTTTGTCTGATATTAGAATAGAAACACCTGCTTTCTTTTTGGTGCCGTTTGCTTGGAATATTTTCTTCCATCCCTTCACCTTAAGTTGGTGCCTATCCCTGAAATTGAGATGGGTTTCTTGTAGACAGCATATAGGTGGGTTTTGTTTCCTAATCCATTCTCCCAGTCTATGCCTTTTGATTGGGGAATTTAGCCCATTAATATTAAGGTTATAATTGAAAGATGGATGTTGCATCCTTTCACCTTATTATCCATTAGGACTTCTAGCCTCTGATTTTACTCCTATGGTTGTTTTTATTAGTTTCTTTTCCTAGGTGTTTGAGGATTGTTGCTCCACTCTTCTGCCCTTTGAATTGCTTCAAGTATTTTATTAAGAGTTGGTTTTCCAAACATGTATTCTATCATCTTGTTTATGTCATGGAAGATTTTTCTCTCTCCTTCAACTATAGTCGACATTTTTGCTGGGTAAAGTATTCTGGGTTGGCATCCATAGTCCTTTAACACTGGGAATGCTTTGCTCCATGTTCTTCTTGCTTTTATGGTTTGTGCCGAGAAGTCAGTTGTAATTCTGATGGGTTTCCCTTTGTATGTGACTTGATTTTCTTTTGTAGCCCTCAGAGTTTTGTCTTTGTTTTGGGCATCTAGCATTTTAACTATGATATGGCAAGGGAAGTTTCTTTTCTGGTCTTGTCTATGTGGAGTCTTATGTGCATCTTGTATATTTATGGGTTTGTCTATTTTTAATTTGGGGAAATTTTCATCTATTATTCTGTTGAAGATCTGATCAGTACTATTCTCTTGAGATTCTTCTCCTTCCTCTATTCCCATGATGTGGAGGTTTGATATTTTCATAGTGTTTCATATTTCCTGGTTGTTCCACTTTTGTGTATTTTTAAATTTTTCATATTCTTTATTTGAGCTTTTTAGTTGCTCTGTGTTATCTTCCAGATCTGATATTCTTTGTTCTGCTTCATCCATTCTACTTCTGAGGCTTTTTCCTTTCCTTTCTTCTTGATTGGATGAGTGTTCTAATTCCTTTTTCGTTTCATCCTGTGTTTTCTTTCATATTTACATTTCCTTTTTGAGCTTCTCAGTCTCTTGGTGCTCCTTACTTTATTGGTTGGCTTCCTTTTTCACTATTTCTACTTCCTTTTGGAGTTTGTTTTTTTCTCCCTCTAGTTCTTTCTGGAGTTTGTCAATCTGNATTTTCTTGCTCTCCTCTGGTCTGCTAATTCACCATAGCTAAACTGTTTTAACAAACTGATATGCTCAAATTTAACTTTACTGTTTTCGCTTATGCTCTGATTCCAAACAAAACTTTTCATAAGCTTCTTCAATCTCTGGGTCCATCTCATCATCAATATCATTCAAATATGGATCACCCGCTCCTGATAAATCTCTTCCATTTTCTTCATAATCTGGAAAAAAATCCTCTCTTTCAAGTAACTCTTGATATTTCTCTTGGTAATCTGGATCAGCTGCAGTGAAAGGAACACCATCAGATGTATAAAATGTTGGTTCATTCATAAAGTAGTTTGGATCATTTTCAGGATCGGGCTCCAAAACAAACAAGGCCCCAGAGAGCTCCACCTAGTTCACAGGATAAAATCCCTCAGCAGAACTCGGAGTCAGCAATGGCTAAGCCCCAGATGGTGGTGGCTCCTGTGCTAATGTCTAAGCTGTCTGCGAACGCCCCCGAATTTTACCCATCAGGTTATTCTAATTATACAGACTCCTATGAGGATGGTTGTGAGGATTACCCCACTCTATCAGAATATGTCCAGGACTTTCTGAATCATCTTACAGAGCAGCCTGGCAGTTTTGAAACAGAAATTGAACAGTTTGCAGAAACTTTGAATGGATGGGTTACAGCAGATGATGCTTTGCAAGAACTTGTAGAACTCATCTACCAACAGGCTACGTCTATTCCAAATTTCTCCTATATGGGAGCATGCCTGTGTAATTACCTGTCCCACCATCTGACAATTAGCCCACAGAGTGGCAACTTCCGCCAATTGCTACTTCAAAGATGTCGAACCGAATATGAAATTAAAGATCAAGCTGCAAAAGGGGATGAAGTGACTCGAAAACGGTTTCATGCATTTGTACTATTTCTGGGAGAACTTTATCTTAACCTAGAGATCAAAGGAACAAACGGACAGGTAACAAGGGCAGTATTTCTATCTCTTTTATGAATGCAGTTTTCTTTTTTTGATATATAATTTTTTTTGGTCTTTTTGAGACAGGGTTTCCCTGTAGCCCCAGCTGTCCTGGAACTCTCTATGTAGATCACGCTGGCCTTGAACTCCCAGAGATCTGCCTGCTTCTGCCTCCCAAGTGCTGGGATTACATTCATGTGCCACTATGCCCGGCATGACTCCACTTTTCAATTCCTGTTTTTCTTATTTCATTCAGCCACATATTTATATTTTCTGGAGCTTCCATCACAAGTTTATTCATATTCTCTTTGAGTTCTTTGACTTGGTTGTGCGTTCTTTAAGTTCTTTGATCAGGTTAAGATTGTTCTTTAAAATTCTGATTCTTGTGGTTTCTCAGCATGATTCTCATTGTTGTATGCTTCTGGATGGTTGGTTATTGGGTTTTGTTGGAGACATGGTCTCTTGGGTTTTCATGTTAATTGTTTTTCTGAGCTGCAGTTTGGACATATGGATGTCTTTTGTTGGTTGTATATCTGATAGGAAATTCTATTCTGCCTTTGTTTAGTTGACATTTAGTTCTTTTTATATTGTTGATGTATCTTTTTGTGGCTTTTAGCTCAGGTATGAAAAGTTGGTTGGTTTGAGCTTCAGGTTCCAGCATAGTAGTTGCCTGGTCTGAGCAGTAGGAAGTTCTGTGGTAGGCAGCCTAGGATGGGGGTCAAGGCAGAGAAGGGAGTGGGGACAGCCTGTGGAGGGTCCAACAAAAGCAGCTGCACAATTGAACAAGTCTTGATACAGGAGATCAGGGTGCAGTGGATGGGTCTGGTCTGAGAGGGTAATCCAGAAATCTGGGGCAGTAAGAGCAGGAGTTGGCTTGGGCCCAAGGCTATATGGGGGACCCAGTGCAAGGAGAGTAGAGCTGCCCAGCCTGCAGCAGAATCAAAATGCAGTAGGTGGGATCTGACTTACCAGGGTAGTAGGCAGATCAGAAGGCCAGGGGGGCAGGTAGGGGTGGGGTCAACCTGTGGAGAAACTGACAAACTAAGCTAAAGGATTAAGCTAGTGAGGGTTAGGAAGTTAGTCCAGAGATCTGAAGTAGAACAGCAGAAGTAGGCCCAAGGCTAGAAGGGGAGCAGATTTTTGGTGAATTTGGGGGCATTTTATATAAAACATCTTAATCACCCTTTTACCCCTTCCCCAATACGAATACTCCCATAATCCTCCCACCAGATTACATACATTCTGTCATATGTATTAAGTCCCATGGACCCAATTTCGTATACACAGATATCCTTCAGTACAAGTTCATACACTGGGGTCTACTTAGCCTGTCTAGAATCTCTTCCTTAAAGAAGATGAATTCTCCTTCACTCAGAAGTAATCAGCTGCCAATAGCTCTTTGGCCAATGTTGGGGTCTGCTGCCCATTTCTCCAGTTCTTTGCTGGGTTTTTACCTAATTCAAATTGAATGGGTCTTGTGTATATTGACACCATTACTGTAGGTTCATATGATCAAGGTTCCAAGAACCTGTAAGACTATTTCTGTATGGTCATGCAACTCCTCCATGTCTCTTGCTATTTTCCTGCCCCCTCTTCAACAATAGTCCCTGAGCTCTGTGTGCATGAGTTTTGTCCAGTGACCCACCACACTTCAGAGACTTGTATTCTCTATTCTTTGGTCATTTGTGGTCATTTGTGTTCAGAACCCTCTTTTGCATGAGGGAGTTTTGTTGATGAGAGTTGAGAGATGCTCTAGGATTCTCTCTTCCCTTTCTTCTCCTAGGTTCCCTGAGTCTTAAGTGTAGCAATTCCATTGAAAATGTGTCAGTTAGGGTGGGGCCTCTCAGAGACACCTGTTCTCTGGAACTCAGTAATAGTCTCTGTCCGTTACAAAAGAAGTTTCTTTGATGAGTGATGACTGGCATACTTGTTTGTAAACAAAAGGAGAGGCAAGTGAAAAGGAAGTTTCCCCTGTCTGGCACTGTTAGCTGTTGTGTAGCTTTCAGCTGTATAAATGGATTCATGTAGTGATATTGTATGTGTAATTTGTGAGTATGTTGTTGGGCTAATATGAGTCCCTCTGGTTTTTTACACTACCTAAGGCATTATTTATCTCTTCTCTCTCTCCCGGTTTAACCTTCCCTTCAAGTTACTAATTTCCAAGATTACATAATCTATTGCCATAGCGCTTGATTGCCTTCCTGAAATTTAATGTGGGACCCTATTGCTGAAGACAGGACATATTTTTGGAACAGGACATGGACAAATGGAGGTGAAACTGACCTGGAACCAACCTCCCTGAAGGCTAGCTTTCATAGTTTTGGAGGACACTATGCAAGCTGCTATGGGAGAACATCAATCCCCAGCTTTATAGCCTAATAATCACAATAATGACTGGCACAGCAAACTATATTGGGGCAGCAGTGGCACGTCTATCTTGCAGATAATCAACAGCTCTCTAATTGTACTTAAAGTCCACTGGAAGGGAACTCATTATTTCCTCACCTATTTCTTTTAATAATCAGTCTATAACATTAGTAAAGTTCTACATTGGATTCTTCATAAACAAAACACTAAATTAAATAATACTATTTATGGGCTTGGAGAGATAGCCTAGTGGTTAAGAGCACCGACTGCTCTTGCAGAGAACCTGGCTGAGAACCATCTGTAACTCCAATTCCAAGAGAACTCCAGTTTGAGAGGAACTCATCTACCAACAGGCTACGTCTATTCCAAATTTCTCCTATATGGGAGCATGCCTGTGTAATTACCTGTCCCACCATCTGACAATTAGCCCACAGAGTGGCAACTTCCGCCAATTGCTACTTCAAAGATGTCGAACCGAATATGAAATTAAAGATCAAGCTGCAAAAGGGGATGAAGTGACTCGAAAACGGTTTCATGCATTTGTACTATTTCTGGGAGAACTTTATCTTAACCTAGAGATCAAAGGAACAAACGGACAGGTAACAAGGGCAGTATTTCTATCTCTTTTATGAATGCAGTTTTCTTTTTTTGAAATATAATTTTTTTTGGTCTTTTTGAGACAGGGTTTCCCTGTAGCCCCAGCTGTCCTGGAACTCTCTATGTAGATCATGCTGGCCTTGAACTCCCAGAGATCTGCCTGCTTCTGCCTCCCAAGTGCTGGGATTACATTCATGTGCCACTATGCCCGGCATGACTCCACTTTTCAATTCCTGTTTTTCTTATTTCATTCAGCCACATATTTATATTTTCTGGAGCTTCCATCACAAGTTTATTCATATTCTCTTTGAGTTCTTTGACTTGGTTGTGCGTTCTTTAAGTTCTTTGATCAGGTTAAGATTGTTCTTTAAAATTCTGATTCTTGTGGTTTCTCAGCATGATTCTCATTGTTGTATGCTTCTGGATGGTTGGTTATTGGGTTTTGTTGGAGACATGGTCTCTTGGGTTTTCATGTTAATTGTTTTTCTGAGCTGCAGTTTGGACATATGGATGTCTTTTGTTGGTTGTATATCTGATAGGAAATTCTATTCTGCCTTTGTTTAGTTGACATTTAGTTCTTTTTATATTGTTGATGTATCTTTTTGTGGCTTTTAGCTCAGGTATGAAAAGTTGGTTGGTTTGAGCTTCAGGTTCCAGCATAGTAGTTGCCTGGTCTGAGCAGTAGGAAGTTCTGTGGTAGGCAGCCTAGGATGGGGGTCAAGGCAGAGAAGGGAGTGGGGACAGCCTGTGGAGGGTCCAACAAAAGCAGCTGCACAATTGAACAAGTCTTGATACAGGAGATCAGGGTGCAGTGGATGGGTCTGGTCTGAGAGGGTAATCCAGAAATCTGGGGCAGAAAGAGCAGGAGTTGGCTTGGGCCCAAGGCTATATGGGGGACCCAGTGCAAGGAGAGTAGAGCTGCCCAGCCTGCAGCAGAATCAAAATGCAGTAGGTGGGATCTGACTTACCAGGGTAGTAGGCAGATCAGAAGGCCAGGGGGGCAGGTTGGGGTGGGGTCAACCTGTGGAGAAACTGACAAACTAAGCTAAAGGATTAAGCTAGTGAGGGTTAGGAAGTTAGTCCAGAGATCTGAAGTAGAACAGCAGAAGTAGGCCCAAGGCTAGAAGGGGAGCAGATTTTTGGTGAATTTGGGGGCATTTTATATAAAACATCTTAATCACCCTTTTACCCCTTCCCCAATACGAATACTCCCATAATCCTCCCACCAGATTACATACATTCTGTCATATGTATTAAGTCCCATGGACCCAATTTCGTATACACAGATATCCTTCAGTACAAGTTCATACACTGGGGTCTACTTAGCCTGTCTAGAATCTCTTCCTTAAAGAAGATGAATTCTCCTTCACTCAGAAGTAATCAGCTGCCAATAGCTCTTTGGCCAATGTTGGGGTCTGCTGCCCATTTCTCCAGTTCTTTGCTGGGTTTTTACCTAATTCAAATTGAATGGGTCTTGTGTATATTGACACCATTGCTGTAGGTTCATATGATCAAGGTTCCAAGAACCTGTAAGACTATTTCTGTATGGTCATGCAACTCCTCCATGTCTCTTGCTATTTTCCTGCCCCCTCTTCAACAATAGTCCCTGAGCTCTGTGTGCATGAGTTTTGTCCAGTGACCCACCACACTTCAGAGACTTGTATTCTCTATTCTTTGGTCATTTGTGGTCATTTGTGTTCAGAACCCTCTTTTGCATGAGGGAGTTTTGTTGATGAGAGTTGAGAGATGCGCTAGGATTCTCTCCTCCCTTTCTTCTCCTAGGTTCCCTGAGTCTTAAGTGTAGCAATTCCATTGAAAATGTGTCAGTTAGGGTGGGGCCTCTCAGAGACACCTGTTCTCTGGAACTCAGTAATAGTCTCTGTCCGTTACAAAAGAAGTTTCTTTGATGAGTGATGACTGGCATACTTGTTTGTAAACAAAAGGAGAGGCAAGTGAAAAGGAAGTTTCCCCTGTCTGGCACTGTTAGCTGTTGTGTAGCTTTCAGCTGTATAAATGGATTCATGTAGTGATATTGTATGTGTAATTTGTGAGTATGTTGTTGGGCTAATATGAGTCCCTCTGGTTTTTTACACTACCTAAGGCATTATTTATCTCTTCTCTCTCTCCCGGTTTAACCTTCCCTTCAAGTTACTAATTTCCAAGATTACATAATCTATTGCCATAGCGCTTGATTGCCTTCCTGAAATTTAATGTGGGACCCTATTGCTGAAGACAGGACATATTTTTGGAACAGGACATGGACAAATGGAGGTGAAACTGACCTGGAACCAACCTCCCTGAAGGCTAGCTTTCATAGTTTTGGAGGACACTATGCAAGCTGCTATGGGAGAACATCAATCCCCAGCTTTATAGCCTAATAATCACAATAATGACTGGCACAGCAAACTATATTGGGGCAGCAGTGGCACGTCTATCTTGCAGATAATCAACAGCTCTCTAATTGCACTTAAAGTCCACTGGAAGGGAACTCATTATTTCCTCACCTATTTCTTTTAATAATCAGTCTATAACATTAGTAAAGTTCTACATTGGATTCTTCATAAACAAAACACTAAATTAAATAATACTATTTATGGGCTTGGAGAGATAGCCTAGTGGTTAAGAGCACCGACTGCTCTTGCAGAGAACCTGGCTGAGAACCATCTGTAACTCCAATTCCAAGAGAACTCCAGTTTGAGAGGAACCTGAGACCCTCTTCTGACCTCTGTGGCATTGCACGACACGGGTGCACAAACCTACATGCAGACAGTACACTCATACATATAAATAAATAAAAATAAATAAATAAAAATACTATTTACATTGCGCATATAAATTTTGATGTAGAATTTTAAAAATTAAGCCATTACTTACATTCCCTAAAACCTAATTCAGATTCATTTACAAATTCTACAAGTGGAAAATATTCAATTGCCAGATCATTCAAAACTACATTTTTGCCAGTACTTCTGAGGTGGTTTTTGATGATGCTAATTGCCTTGCTGAATGTCTAATTTAGTTAGGAGCTTTTCTCTTATGGGAATCTAAGGAAGGATGAATTGGACATTTTTACTAACTCAGTGTGGTGTCCACTTTAAAATACTTTGAAAAAATATTTTATCTGGGAACTTAAATTATCAATTATTATATGTTACATTATTCTCTTAAAATATCTTTAAAATTCTCATCAGATTATGAAGTGATTATGATATATTTTCTCTTTTCTATATCCATTTCACTACTGAAGCCTGGCCACCAATATTACATACATCATTCTGGGTCCATAAGGATTCAGGATTCTCATTACTGAACTGCTGAACCACAATTGGCAGGTGGGGATGGATTCCCTCAATAGTAGGCAAGGCTTCTGTTTGGACAGCAGAGGGAATTGTGTTGTTCTAGTGGAGATTTGTCCCCAATTATAGACACCAAAATTCTATGGAAAATTTATGTAGAATAGGTAAGGCAATTAGGAACTATAAGAATATCACACAACTGCAGAAGGACTTGAGGAAATTTAGATTACAAGAGGAAACAGAAAAAAGCATGGCACTGAATTTATTTATTTGCCATCTACCAAAAATACAAAGAAAATTATAATTTTGCATATTTTATCATAAAAATAAAACAAGGAAAAGTAGAGAGAAGAGAGAATAATTGTTTATTTGCTCTGTACCATCTCCTTGTCAAATATTAAGTGCTTATTTTCATGATTCTTTTGAAAATTTTCCTTTTTTATTTTAAAGTGACAGATTGCAACCACATACATTTATCATGTACAAAGTGCTGGCATTATATATATATATATATATATATATATATATATATATATATATTGAAAACAAGTAGAAAAATCCTGAAGTTAAATCACTCCATGTATCAAATAAGTCTAAGAGGCATCTACAGAATATTCCACCCAAACACCAAAGAATACATCGTCTTCTCAGCAGGCCATGGAACTTTTTCCTGTATTCTGGCCAAAAAAGAACAAAGCTAAATATATTTTTTAAACCTTGGGGATAAGTACACAAACTCATAGAAGCTGAACAACATATTAATGAATAAAAATTGGATCAAGAGAGAAATCTAGAAGTACATTAAATAATTCCTAAAATTGAATTTAAATACATCCAAAATCTTTGAGATATAATAAAGGAATCCTAAGAGGAAAATTTATAGCATTAAGTACCTACTACAGAAAGCTATAAATATAAATTAATGATACACCTGAAGGACTTCAAAAACCAAGGACAAGTAACACCTAAAAATGGTAAATGGGAGGAAATAAACACAATCAAGGCCAAAACTAATAAGCTATAAATAAAGAAAACAATACAATAAATCAACAAAATGAATTGGTTTTTTGAGAATACTGACAAGATTGACAAGGCATTAGTCAAATTAGCCACAAACAAACTCTAAACAGAAAAAGAAGAAAAGAAAGTAGCCAGATTAATAAACTAATAGAAGAAACGGGAGACATTGCAACAGATTCTGAGGAAATTCAGAAAAAAATAAGGAGATAGGTTAAAAAATTTATATTCCACTAAACTAGAAAATTTAAAATAAGTGAATAAGTTTCAGATATGGAAAGCCTTCTAAAATTAAATGAAAATGACATAGGCAATTTAGATGGACCCTTAACAACTGGTGAGATAGATATAGTAAATAAAAACCTCCCAACTAAAAATTACCCAGGACAAGCTATAGTGCAGAATTCCATCAAACCTTCAAAGAATAATTAATACCAATATTCCTCAAGTTATTTTATAAAGAAAAAAATGCATATTATTGGTCTGTTTAAGCTGTCGATCTCTTCTTGGTTGAGCTTTGGTGATTCCCAAGATTTCAGATATTCATCCATTTCTTCTAGGTTTTCAAACTTGGTAGAGTATAGGTTTTTAAAGTAATTCCATATGCTTGTCTGGATCTTTTCATTATCTGTTGTGATATTTCCCTTTTCATCACAGATTCTATTGATTTGGAGTTGTTCCTTCTTTCTTTTGGTTAACTGTGCTAGAGGTCTGTCTATCTTGTTTATTCTCTCAAAGAACCAGCTTTTGGATTCATTGATTTTTTGTATGGTTTTCTTTGTTTCTATTTCATTGATCTCTGCTCTGATTTTTGTTATTTCTTCTTGTCTGCTGCGTTTAGGGCTCATTTGTTGTTGTCTCTCAAGTACTTTTAGCTGGAGTGTTAGATCTTTCACTTGTGCTCTTTCTGTTTTTTTAATGTAGGCACTTAGAGCTATAAACTTTCCTCTTAGGACTGCTTTTAAAGTGTCCCATAGGTTTTGCTGCGTTGTATTATCATTGTCATTCAGTTCCAGGAATGTTTTTATTTCTTTCTTTATTTCTTCCTTGACCCATTCATTATTCAGGAGAGTGTTGTTTAGTTAAATTTGTAGAGCAATAACTCTGGAATTGGCACATACAAATGTTCTCTATAGTTTCTCTGTTGTACAGTATCAACTTGTAGCATTCTCTTTAAGATGATTTAACATAAAAATTAAGTTTGCTCCCCAAGTTAATCATATATAGTCACCCAAAACAACATGGAAAAATTTGATGAAACTTGAGCCTTGATTCCACCCTATAGTTATGTATAATACAACTGTCTTCTGGAGACTCATGGATTAAAAAAAAGGGGGGGGTACAGATAGACATGAAACCTTCTCATCAAAAACCTTGCAGTTCAAATCTTGAAACTAACTATGGGAAGGGATTTGTGTGTTCCAATAGGACAGGATGTCACCAGCTTGATGGCTGGGAGAGAGGAGATACAGCTTTGCATTGAGTAGGATGTGCCAGAGGGTGCCAACTGGGGGGTTGACCCTTCTGAACATCGAAAGGAGGGGATGCCTCAGATTGCCATGGACATTGGGCCCCTCTGTGGCCCCTACATGTGACAGCTATTTGTAGTCTCCATGTGTTCTTATAGGTTGTAGGGTTTATCCTGGTGTTGATATTGAGTTTTATTGCACTGTGGTCTGAAAGAATGCATGAGATTATTTCAATCTTTTTGTATTTGTTGAGTTCTTCCCTGTGTCCCAGTATATGGTCTATTTTGGAGAATGTTCCATGGGGCTATATATTATACTGTTTAAATACCTAAATATCTAATTGCATGTGCTTCATTAGTAGGATCAAAAGGTTATGCCTGGACAAGCTGGCAGCCCATGAAAGAAAACAGCCAGACTTGACTAGAGACCAAGACGTCAGCTCCAGAGAAAGTAGTGTTTTGCTTCTCATCCACCTGTGCCCCTTTTCTAAGCCTAGGGAACAATCTGCGGAAGAGGGGGCATGGTAGAATGTAAGGGCTGCGATTGGGGTTAATGGTGAAACTACAAAAATATAGACTGGACACTCATTTGATCAACTTGATTGAACATACAAGCCCCCCTGCTGGATGGTGGGACCCATGAGCTGTGTGGGTTTGGGCACAACGGCTTGCAAATTGGTTTTACATGAAGGATGGTTGTACTCACAAATTATCACTTATTGTTAAAAAAAATGGAAACAAAACAAAACAAAAAAGCAGAGAAAGATGCAGAAAACTTACAGCAGAATGCATGATCTGGGATGGGTAGGGGTGGGGTGGGGGGAAGGGAAGGGGATATATGCCTGAACTGAATTGGAAAATGATGTATGAAATACACAAAGCATCAATAAAAAAAAAGAAATAAAAGGACAATATGAAAAAAAGAAAAAAAATGCAGAAACCCTTCCAACTTCTTTCTATGAAGCCATTATTACTCTAATACCAAAACCAAAGTCTCAATGACAAAAAACATGAAAATTATAGGCCAATCTCTCTGATGACATAAACACAAAAATTCTCAATAAAATACTCACAGGATAAATGCAAAAACATGTCAAAAAGATTATCCACAATGATGAAGTCAGCTTTATCTCAGAAAGGGAGTACTCAATAAGTGATCATTTCATTAGATAGAGAAAAGACCTTTAACAAAATCCCACATCAAATTATGATAAAAAGACATGAAGAATCTAGGGATACATATTTTGCCATAATAATGGCAGTATATAACATGTCCACAACAATTATACTAAAGGAAAATTTCAAACATTCCCATTAAAATTAGGAACAAGACACGGATATAGACTCTCTCCAATCCTGTTAATAGAGCAATAAGAAAAATGAAGGAATTAAATGGAAGAAAAATTGGAAATGAAGAAGCCAAAGCATCCTCATTTGTAGATGACATGAATATGCACATACCAGATTCTAAAGATTCCATCAAAAAACACATAGAGGTGATAAGTCCACTCAGCAATGTATCCGGATATAAAATTGCAACAAATAATCAGCAGCCAACCTATATGCCGCAACATATAGGGGGGAACAATCTCATTTATAATAACCTCAAAAACAATAAAATATCTTGGAATAAATCTAATCAAAGAAGTGAATGACTTGTACAATAAAAACTTTAAGACAATGAGAAAAGAAATTTAACAGAAAACAGAAACAGTTCCCCTTCTCATGAATCAGTAGGATTACCATTGTAAAATGTCCATCCTACACAATGTAATCCACAAATGCAATGGAATACCATTATAATTCCAATACAATTCTGCAGAGAAATTGAATAATTTCAATTTTTATATGGAAACCCAGAAAGGGTAGCCTAAATAATTAAAGAACTAGTAGAAGCATTACCTTGCCTTATTTCAAATTATACTACAGAGATATAGTAATAAAAACAGCATGGTACTGCCATTGATCAGTGGAATAGGATTGAGAGCCCAAATTTATATCCACATACTTACAGCATCTTGATTTTCATACAAAAAAGTCCACAGATACACATTGGAGAAAAGGCATCATGTTCAACAAATGACCATAGTCAAACTGCAAAAGTCCATGTAATAGATTGAAGTTAGACACCCACCTCTCACCATATTCAAAACTCAAAATGCATCAAAGACCTCAACATGAGATAGAATAACCTGAGTCTAGGTGGAAAAAGTAGAGAATGCATTGGAATTTATAGACACAGGGATGGATTTTGTGATCAAGACTCCTCTAAAACAAGCATTAAATCCAACAATTGACAAATTGTACCTCATTAAAGAAAGGTTCTATATAGCAAAGTACAGCATCATTCGAGTGATGCTGCAACCCACAGAATGGGGAAACATCTCTACCATATGTATCTCTGACTGTTAGTATCTAGAATTTACAAAGAATTAAAAAAACTAAATATCAAAAAACAACACTGTATTAGTCGATTTTCTGTTGCTGTGATAAAACCACCATAAGCAAGGGAACTTATAAAAGGAAGAGTTTATTTGGGATTACGATTGACGGTTCACTAAGCCTGTCCCCAATGACGTATTTTCTCCAGCAGGGCCACACCTTCTAAGACCTCCAAGAACAGTGCCACCAACTGGAGACAAAATGTCTGAATACTTAAAGCCTATGGGGGGGACACTCTCATTCAAACCACCATAAACACAATTTAAAAATTGCGACAAGAGCTAAATAGGCATTCTTTATAGACAAAAAGGAAATGGGTAATAAGTACTTTTTAAAATGTTGAATATCTGCTGGGCGTGGTGGTGCACACCTTTAATCCTAGCACTTGGGAGGCAGAGGCAGGCAGATCTTTGTGAGTTCAAGGTCAGCCTGGTCTACAGAGTGAGTTCCAGGACAGCTGGGGCTACAGGGAGACCCTGTCTCGAAAAGACCAAAAAAAAAAATAATAATAATAATGAAATGTTCAATATCTTTGGTCATCACTGAAATGCAAATTAAAACTACTTTGAATTTTCATCTCACCATATTCAGAATGCCTAAGAAACAATGAACAGTGACAAAGTCTGATGAGGTCATGGAGAAAAAGGAAACAATTATCCACTGCTGGTGGGAGTGGAAACTGGTGCAGACACTATGGAAATTAGTGTGGATAGTCTATAAAATTTTAGCATAATTCTACCATATAATGCAGCCAAACCATTCTTGGGCATATGTCCAAAAGACTCTATACCCTACTACAGAGATACCTCTTCATCCATGTTGATTGCTGCACTTTTCGTAATAGCCATGTATTGGAAACAAACTAGATGTCCACATACTGATGAATTGATAATGAAAGTGTGGTGCATATGCACAATTCAGCTCCTAAGAAACCCAAATTATGAAATTTTCAGGTAAATGGTTGGAATTGGAATCCATCATCCTGAGTTAGGTAACCCAGACTCAGAAAGAAAAATGTAACTTATGCTCTCTCATAGGTATATGCTAGCTTTGAAGTGCTAGATGTGCTTTATTTTTCAATTTGAAAATCCAAAGAGTCAGCAAACTAATGAATGTTCATGTGGGATGGAAGGCTTTATGGGAGCAGAGGACAGATATAAAAGGAATGGGTAGATAATACAGGATGACGGGTTAAATGGGGTGAGGAATGGGTGGGCAGGACCGAGAAGGAAGTATGAAGGGGATAACCAACACCAAGGGACTGTAGAAAAATCCATATGGAGCCTTATGTCTATAGCAGTTTCTTAAAGCATATACAATACATTATAAAAAGAGATTAATAGGAGTTACCTTGTAACAGGGGCATTGTAGTATAGCAAAGTAAGACAATGCCAGGAATTAACTCCCTCTTTCAAAGCTGTTGACCAGGGTTTTTCATAGATTCTCAGAACCTGAACCCAGCTGTGAATCATGCAAAATACAACAATTGGTCTGTCAAGATATGCTCACTGATACAAAGGTGTAACAAATATTATCGGAATAAACAGATACTTTCTAGTTGGATTTCAGGTCTGCCTCATATGATGGAGCCCATATTTGATGCTGATATCAGGCCTGGGAACCTGAAGCTAGATAGGTCACAGGCCATAGGAGAGAACCTACTATTATTCTGCTAAATAGATATATTACTAAAGCTATTTCTAATGCCTTATTGTCATACTCAGATTAATGCATCTCTCAGCTCTCACTAGAGAATCTTCTTTAGGCAGCAGATGTTGATTCACACAGAAAACCATAATGGGTAAGCATGCAGAGAATAAGAGGCTTCAGAGTGCTTACCTCTGAATACATCTGTATCAGACTTCTACCACCCCCCACCTGTCAGGGATGGCTGAATAAATGAGGGCAGAAAGAATGTAAGAGCCAGAGGTAGTGGATGACCACAGGGAAACTGAGTTTTCTAGACAAATGGGTACTCATAAGAACTCAAAACAATGCTGACTTCATGCACAAGTCCCATGTTAAGTTCAAGCCAGACAAGATTCCAGCATGGTGTTGGGGAAGTGGGTAAGTAACCTCACCTGTACCTGCATAACATTTAACAGCAGATGACAACCAGGAGGAAGAAAGTAGGTCTCCTTTAAGAGCAAGACTCCTTTTTTGTTGTTAATTTTTATTGAGCACATTTCATACATTTATTAATCAAATTTAGACTAATTCCCCCATCCATGCCCAGCCTTCACCCATCCCCACCCCCACCAGAGCTCATGGATTCTGCCATATATGTTGAGTCCTGTCTTGCATCTTTTCTTCAGTCTTTTGTAACCTTTTCAATGCAGAAGTTTACTGTTTTGGTCAGTTTTTGAACAGTTTTATCTCTCTCTTTTTTATATTATTTCAAAATATGCATATATACATTCCACACATAAATCAAAATTACAAAGTTTGGAAATAAACTATAGGTCAATTTCAAAACATGTTTAGGGATTTACATTTTAACAGTAAAGTTGCATTCAGGTAAAAAGAAATATAACTTTACATTTTAAATTACATATTAAGTTGATGTATGTTTTAATGTACTTTTTTTGAAGGTTTTATGAAAATTTAATATAAATTTTACAATAAATTTACAATGTAAGCTATAAATTATTATAATATTTCAATAACTCAGGGATTATACTGAATTTATTCTATAAAGCTATCAATACTTTTTTCCCTCCCCTTTGTACTACTCCAAATTATGCCCATATAATCAACACATATGTATCAAAATTTAGACCTCTGGGAATGAACTGTATGTTAATTCCTAAATATGTTTTGGGATTCACATTTTTCCATTTGATTTTATAGTACTCTAGAATATGAATACATATCTTCCTCCCTATATGGTAATTACAATGTGTGGATATATGTGGTAGGTCAATTCTAGAGCCCATTAAGAGATTCACATTATAATAGCACAGTTGCTTTCAGATACAATGAAATATAATAATAAAGTTGCTCAGTTTGCCTCCCAACTATGGATTTGGTGTAGGCATCCACAAATGAGGGAAAACATTCGCCTTTTTTTTCCCCCGGGTCCATGTTACTTCACTTAGAATAATGGCTTCGAGTTCCATCCATTTACCTGCAAAGTTCATGATGTCATCATTCTTTACAGCTGCATAGAACTCCATTGTGTAGATGTACCACATTTTTGTTATCCAGTCATCAGTGAGGAGCATTTGGGTTGGTTCCAGCTCTTTGTGGAAGAGAGCTGCAATAAACATAGTTGAGGTAGGATGTATCTTGTGGGTATATACCCAGGAGTGCTATAGCTGGGTCAGGTGGTAGGCTCATTTTGAGTCTTTTAAGGGTTCTTCACACTGATTTCTACAGTTTACATTCCCACCAGCAGTGGAGGAGTGTTCCCCTTTTCCTACAACCTCTCTAGCATTTGCTGTCTTTTGTTTTCTTGATCTTGGCCAGTCTTATTGGAGTGAGGTGATACCTTACTGTGGTTTTAATTTGCATTTTCTTAATAATTAATGATGTTGAACACTTTTTAAGATGTTTCTCAGCCATCTTTACTTCCTTACTGGTGAAATCTCTGTTCAGCTCTTTACTCCATCTTTTGAGTAGGTCATTTGTTTTCTTGCTTTCTTTGTTTTTTAAGTAGTTTATATATTCTGGATGTTAATGCTCTGTCAGATATATCAGTGGTGAAGGTTTCCTTGGCAGCAACCTACAAGACATAGATGTAGGAAAAGACTTTCTAAATCAAACAGCAGCTGCACAGGAAATAAGGACAACAGCTGACAAGTGGGACCTCACCAAACTCAAAAGCTTTTGTACAGCTAAAGAAAGAATCAAGGAAGTGAAAATAGTGAGACTCTTAATATGCTAGCCAGGCTCCTGTTGACCAATCCACACCAAAAGACATTTGAGGACACAAATTTGACTCTATAGGACTTTTATATGTAATTTAATGTTAAACTTTCATTGGTTAAAAATTTTATCCTGGGGCTGGAGAGATGGATTAATGGTTTAGAGTCCTGACTGCTCTTTTTTTTTATTAATTTTATTTATTTCTGTATGTGTATGAATGTACTGTCTGCATGCAAGTTTGTGCACCCATGTCGTGCAATGCCGTGGAGGTCAGAAGAGGGTGTCGGATTCCACTGGAACTGGAGTTCTCCTGGAATTGGAGTTTCAGACGGTTCTCGGCTGCCATGTGGGTGCTGGGGATCGTACCCGGGTTCTCTGTAAGAGCGGTCCGCGCTCTTAACCGCTAGGTCATCTCTCCAGCCCCCTGATTGCTCTTGAAGTGGTCACAGATTTGGTTGCCAGCACACACATGGTGCCTAGCAACCATAGGTAACCCTGTTCCTGACTTCCATGGCCATTGCATGACAGGTTACATGACTTGCATACACATACACATAAAAATTAATATAATAAAATAGTTTTCAGAAATTTCATTCTATAACAATAAATCTTTTTATTTTGACTTAAAGTTACATGTGACTAATATCATCCACTGAGTAGTTTCAGCATAGTATCCAAGAACTGATTTTCAGTTTACAACTATCATTGTAACATTTGTTTTACTTTCAGTGTCACCTTTGAAATGTTAGATAATTTAGTCATTGCAGTTTCTCATCATTTTACTTCTATGTCTTAATGCAACTTTAACTACAAGTTTCTTTCTTTTGGTCCTTTTAATTTCATATTTTGAGTAAGACTTATAAAACTTAAGCCTCAATTATCTAATGACTGCAATAGATCATCGCCCAAAGTGGCTTGATTTTATAATTTCTTAAAATTAGTAATGCTAGTTAAGAAGATTCTAGTGAATGTAAAGAGGAGAAAATTAAGGTAGTTGCCTTTAGTTCCACTGTAGGTTTTAAATCTGACATTAAGGAGGTCAACTAGAATCCAAATGAATATTACTTTAACAATTAATTAGCAGAGGACAGAAGGAGAGAAAATCTGCAGAAAGACTATTGATTCATTTTTGTACTTTCACCCATTTTCCAAACTTTAATTTGTGAAGACATTTTCATCGCAGTTTCAAATTAGCCTAGATTCTATAAATTTTTCTTTTTCATTAATTTTGCCTTCAAGGTATACAGCTGCAAAATATTCCATGTAACAATTTTATTCTTTTTTTTTAAATAATGTTCTAAATCCACCACATGCACACACATCATGGTTTAGAAAACTGAAAAATTTCCCTCAAAGATTATTAGCAATATATAATGTTAAAATTACCAGAGCAGATAAACAGTATTTCAATGTTGGCGTTTATATTTAAATGCTAACACAAGATATATGAAAAATTAAGTCATTTTAATATGCGAATTAACCAACACAAAGTGCATTGATATACATAGAATATATCTAGAAACATGACAATTTAATCATTGATAAATATGCATTACTTATTAAGTGCATGTCTAAGTTTTGGGAGCAGACTGATAAATAAAACTGTGCCTTCAATTGAAATGTTTACTTTGCAACAGAGAAATAGAGGGGAAGTAATGATGTCTAAAACTGCTATAAAATATTTCTTGCCATGGTGGTGCACTCCTGGTCTACAGAGTGAGTTCCAGGCCAGCTGGGACTAAAAGGGAGAACCTGTCTCAAAAAGACCAAAAACAAAAGTTAAAAAAAATATTTCTCAAACTGTGTTTAGCAGACCAGCAGCCTTGGTATACTAAGAGAATACAAACATGCAAATTTTCTTTCTATCACAACAAATACTTTTGCCAGACAAACTTTGGACAAATTTGAGAAATATGGTGCTATAATTTCAGATGATGTGTGGCAAGGAATGTCTATGATTAGTAATACCATTACTTCGGGAGACATTCATGGTGTGACATAGGGAGATGTCAAGTATCTGAAAAATGGTAAATATGTACCATTTTTGAAAATGTATTCATGTATATGTAACAATATAATGAAGACAAAATAAATTCAGAGGGTTTGAGGGATAAGGAAGTAACTGGAAGGGGATTAGGGGTGAGTGGAAATGATGTAAATAACATATTAATGTATGAAATTCTCAAAGAAAAATAGAATAAAAAATAAAGTTTCATTTTTTGTGTCTTCTCTTTCTAATCATGCATTACTAAAACAAATCATCTCAGGAGACGGAAAAATATCCATGTAATTGACAACAGAAACAGGCAATCTGCTCAGCCTATGACCAATCAACAGATATTGCATGGGGCATAAGGAAAGCTTATCATACAGAGATATCATGACTATAAAAATAAGTTTCACTTAGTTCTCGGTACAGTTTGGATGTCCAGTCTCCATTAAATTCTCTTGTGCCAAATCCTATGTCTTTATTGGACAGTGAGGGAGCTCTCACGAGATGGGGTCCAATGAAAGATTTTAAGTTACTGAGTGTCTGGCCTGGAAGTACAAGTAGGTGGGGGGTTCTGCTCTCTTCCTCCTTTTGTTTTGTTTGGGTGATCAGAAGAGCAGCTTTGCTCTACCAGGTATTCCCAATTATGGTATGTTGCATTGCTTCAATTTCAAAAGTAAACTCCAAACCTGTGAGCTAAAAGAAACCCCTAGTAAGTTAACTATCTTGTGTACTGGTTACACTGAAAGAAGGCTCAATAACTCAGCTCCTTACGAAGATGGAAATGTAGAGATTTGCAATGTAGAAAGACCATTAGTGCAATAGTGTATGATCTTATAGTCAAAAATATCATTCCAAATGGAAGTTGAGATCATCCATGTGTGCTGATCAATCATGCTGACATGATGGATACATAACTGTTACCTGAGCCTCCACCCACACAATGCCAGAACATTCTCTAGTGCTATGTGTGTAGAATTCTCTTGATTTCTGCTTATCCTTCCCTTGCTTATGCTAGTTTTAATCTATGTCATTTTCTTGGAGTAAACCACAATCACAAATCACTTTCACTTAGAGTTTTTTGGTTCTATTAGCAACTTACCAGTTTTCAGAGTGGTTTGGGGAAAACTTGTAACTTTTCATTTAAGGTCAAAATGAGGACAATCTTGGGGACAGGCAAATTTTTTTATTTTATTTATTTATTTTTTTATGTGTATGAATGTACTGTCTGCATGTAGGGTTTTGCACCCGTGTCATGCAGTGCCACGGAGGTCAGAAGGGGGTGTCAGATTCCCCTGGAACTGGAGTTAAAGACGGTTCTCAGCCACCAAGTGGGTGTTGGGGATCGAACCTGGGTCCTCTGCAAGAGCAGTTGGCACTCTTAACCGTTAGGCCATCTCTCCAGCCCCACAGACAATTTTAACAGTATAACTGCTGCTGTCTTATTGTTGATTTTCATGAAGTGGAGGTCCGTAGAACAATCTTGGTTTACTGAACTACATGTTTTGACAATATGAGTGATGGCAGAAAGAGATGACAATTTACCCCACAATGGCCACAGTTCAAAACTGCAGCTCTGCAGGGATATGGATTTAAAATGGAATTTAGAGATTAGAGTTACTTCACTAGTGGTATAAGGGAGTGCAGTTTACAAGAACTGAGTGAAATAGATGACGTCTTCATTATTTTGTTCTCATATTCATCCTTTTTCCAAGAGTAATTTTGCTCTGTTGAATAGTTCTGCATTTGTGTACTTCCTGTACATTCAGAATCCTTACATGACTTTTATCAATATTAAGTGTTCTGAAGTTGAGAACTCTTGTGTAATTTTATAGAATATTCATATCACTCAAAAATACTATATGCCCTAGCACCGTTGCTTCTGGCTCAGGGATAGTGAAAGGGTGGGCCTCTTGGCAGGCAGGTTCCAGGACCTTCCCAGGCCTGGTGCCTCCAGTGCAGGGTTCCAAGACCATGGGAGCCCTGTGACTTTCAGCCCAGGGTCTCAGGACCATCCTGGCCCAGTCACTTCCAGCACAGGTTGAGTGGCAGGTCAGGCTTTCTAGGCAGGTGTGTTCCACTAACTTCCCAGCCCCTGCACCTCTGGCCCAGAGTTCCAAGACCATCCAAACCCTGTCACTTCCTACGCAGAGTTCCAGGACCATCCTAGCATCTTCACTTCCAGTGCAAGCCTCTTGGAAGGTGGGTTCCAAGACCTTCCCAGGCCTGGTGACTTCAGCACATGGTTCCAGGACTGTCAGAGTCCTTTTTCTTCCAACCCAGGGTTCCAGGACCATGTCAGCCCAGTCAGTTCCAGTGCAGAACAGGTTCCAGGACCATCCAAGCCCAGTTGCTTCAGGTACAGGGTCTCTGGAGCTGCTCCAACTTCCAAACCAGATTGGGTAAGGCCCTTCAGTCATCATGGCACTAGTGACAGGATTGGGCAAGCAAAAACCAGTGCCACCCACCCCACCTTGTGGCCATCCTGGTGGGAACAGAGAAGGTGACTTGGAGCACAAAGTAAAAGAAGAGACAGCCAACCTTCCAGCCTAGAGGAACAGGCCTTCAACCAAAGGAAGAATCACTTGATTTTGCATCAGACCATAAAAAACAAATCAAATCCACATGCCAAGAGCACAAAGGAAAATCAACATGTGAAAAGCAAATAATAAATCCCCAATAAAATCCAGCAGTCCTATTGAAGGGTCTTTTAAGATCTGTGTCCTGGAGATAATCCAGGACACAGATCTTAATAGAACAATAATAGACATACTCAAAGAAATGAAGGGAGAGAATGATAAACTCAGGAATGAAGTGGAAACACAGAAAAGATCCCCCACTGAAATGAAACAGGAAACAAGCCAGAAAATCAAAGATCCAGAAGGATAGAATGACAAAATCCAAAGGGAACTGGAAATACTAAAAAAAAAAAAAAATCACAGGATGAAGTGTAAAAGGAAATTGCATACTCATTCAATTAGTAGGAAAAGATGGGAGAAAGCTTCAGTAATAGATTGGATGAAGCAGAAAGTAGAATATCAACATTGAAAGACAAGGCTGAAGAATTGCAATGCTCAAACAAAGAGTATGAAAATTTAAAAAAATAGCAAGAGTGGAACACTCAGGAAATATGGGACACTATGAAAAGATCAAACCTCTGCATTACAGGGATAGAGGAAGGAGAAGAATCCCAGGACAAAGGTATTGATCAACTCTTCAACAGAATAATAGAACAAAATTTCCCCAAGCTGAAAAATGACAAACCCATACAAATACAAGAACTACATAGAACACCAAATACATAAGATCAGAAAAGGAATACCTCATGCCATATCATAGTTAAAACACTAGTTGCCCAAATCAAAAACAAATTACTGAAGGCCACAAGAGAAAAACAACAAGTTACATATAAAGGAAAACCCATCAGAATTACAGCTGACTTTTCAGTGCAAATTATGAATGCCAGAACTTAGATCAAAGTATTCCCAGTACTAAATGACTGTTGATGTCAACCCAGATTACTATACTCAGCAAAAATGTCAATTATAATTGAAGGAGAAAGAAAAATCTTTCATGAAATAAACAAGATAAAAGAATTCATGTCCAGGAAACCAACCCTTCAGAAAATACTCAAAGCGATTCAAAGGTCAGATGAAAGGAGAAACTACTCCCAATCACCTAGAGAAAGTAATGAATAAAAGTATAAATGCAGAAATACAAACCTAGACCAAGAAGGCAACCGAAAATAAAGTAAAAGGAAGCAGCACATATCTCTCCATAATAACTTTAAATATTAACGGGTTGAACTCCCCAATCAAAAGACATAGACTAGAGTGCACAGAAGTTGGATCAGGGATTTCCCAGGATCACTAAAGCACAAGTAGGAGCTGGGCTCTTCAGCCAGGTGGATTGTTGGGTAATTGTATCATTGTATTTTGTGGCTGTGGGGGCAGAGTCCCCCAGCTAGCTGGTTTAAAAGGTGGGCCTGTTGCCACTGTGAGACTTGAGTGCACAGACCTTGGATCAGGGATTTCCCAAGACCACCTGAATCACAGAGTGCAGGGCATGGGTTAAACTAGGCATGCCCCTCTCCCTTAATGGAATTGCTGAGGAAGTATCCAAGTGGGACCACGATAGTGATTCCTGGGCACAAGGCAAGATAATAAATGAAACAGTGAAACTGAGACACCTCTAATCCCTCATCATCACCAAGCCCTAGAAACAACCTAGAGAAAATGGCTGTCAGGAAGCAGAGAGAGCACAGTGCTCAGCAAGGTAACAACTGGATTGTTCCCTATGTGATGTTTTGGAGAACCTTCAGATCAGAAAGGGAAGAGTGAAGGATAATTCCACATCAAGCTCTACAAACCCTGTGGGAGATTCCTACAGTGGGACCTCCCTGGGGGTGGCCCAGGACACAGATCTTAGAGGAACAAACAGAGACATATTTAAATAAATCAAAGAATATAAAGAACAAGTCAGAGCCGGGTGTGGTGGCACATGCCTTAATCCTAGCACTTGGGATGCAGAAGCAGGCGGATCTCTGTGGGTTCAAGGCTAGCCTGGTCTACAGAGTGAGCTCCAGCCCATCTGAGACTAAAGGAAGCCCCTGTCTCAAAAAAAGGATGATAAAGAAAGAAAGAAAGAAACAAAGAAACAAAGAAACAAAGACAGAGAACTAAGGAGAGAGAATGACAAACTCTGGAAGGAAGTAGAAACACTGAAAAGGTGGCATGCTTAAATAAAAAAAGGAAACCAACCAGCAAAGCAAGGAGCTACAGGAAGATATTGAGAAGCTCCAAAAGGAAGTGGAAAAACTAAAGAAATCACAGGATGAATGAAAAAAATCGAACTCATCCAATCAAGAGGAAAGGAACAGAAAAAAACCTCAGAAGCAGAATGGAGAAAGCACAGCAAATAATATCAGACATGGAAGATAACACAGAACAACTAAAAAGCTCAAGTAAAGATTATGAAAAAATTAAAAATATACAAAAGTGGAACAACCAGGAAATGTGGGACACTATGAAAACATCAAACTTCCACATCATAGGAATAGAGGAAGGAGAAGAATCCCAAGAGAATGGTATTGATTGGATCTTCAACAGAATAATAGATGAAAATTTCACCAAACTGAAAAACACAAACCCATACAAATATGAGAAGCACATAGAACTGCAAATAGACAAGATCAGAAAAGAAACTCCCCACACCATATCATATTCTGAAAGCCACAAGAGAAAAACTACTTACATATAATGGGAAAACCATCAGAATTAAAACTGACTTTTCTGTGCAAACTATGAAACCAAGAAAAATGTGGAGCAAAGCATTCCCAGTGTTAAAGGACAATAGATGCCAACCCAGGTTACTATACCCAGCAAAAATGTCAATTATAGTTGGAGGAAAGAGAAAACTCTCCCATGACATAAACAAGATGACAGAATACATGTCCAGAAAACCAACCCTTCAGAAAATACTTGAAGCAATACAAAAGACAGAAGAGAGGAGCAACTATCCCCAGACACCTAGAAAGAGAAATTAATAAAACCATAACTGCAGAAGTAGAAACCTAGACCAAAAATGCAAACGGATAATAAGGTGAAAGGAAGCAACATACATCTTTCAATTATAACCTTAAATATTAATGGACTAAGCACCCCAATCAAAAGACATAGACTGGGAGAATGGATTAGGAAACAGAACAAATCTACATGCTGTCTACAAGAAACGCATCTCACTCTCAAGGATAGGCAACAGCTTAATGTGAAAGGATGGAAAAAAATATTCCAAGCAAATGGTACCCAAAAGCAAGCAGGAGGTGCTATTTTAATATCACACAAAATAGACTTCAAAGTAAAAGAAATGAGAAGAGAAAATGAGGTATATTATATCTTTTTCAAAAGAATAATTGACCATGGAGATTTCACAATCATGAATATATATGCAACAAACTCTGGTGCAACAAACTTTATACAGACAATCCTCCAGGACCTCAAGGCACAGACTAACCCCAGCACACTTATAGTAGGGGACTTAAAAACCCACTGAGCCCTTTGGTTAGGTCAACTGTGCAAATAATAAACAGAGAGAAATCTGAACTGAATAATATGATACACCAAATGGACCTCACAGACATCTACCAAATATCCCACCCAAATACCAGAGAATTCACTTTCTACTCAGCACCCCATGGAACATTTTCCAAAATTGACCACATACTGGGACACAGAAAAACTTCAACAAATACAAAAAGATTGAAATAATTTCATGCATTCTATCAGACCACCGTGCAATAAAGCTCAATATCAACACCAGGATAAGACCTACTATCTACAAGAACACATGAAGACTAAACAACACACTCCTGAATAATGAATGGGTCGAGAAAGAAATAAAAAAAAACAAAAGCATGCCTGGAACTGAATGACAATGATAATACAACACAACAAAACCTATGGGATACTTTAAAGGCAGTCCTAAGAGGGAAGTTTATAGCCCTGGGTGCTTACATTAGAAAAACAGAAAGAGCAGAAGTGAATGATCTAATACTGCAGTTAAAAGCACTTGAGAGGCAAAAACAGATGAATCCTAAATGCAACAGACAGGAAGAAATAACAAAAATCAGAGCAGAAATCAATGAAGTAGAAACAAAGAAAACAATACAAAAAAAATCAATGAATCCAAAAGTTGGTTCTTTGAAATAAACAAGATAGACAGACCACTAGTCCAGTTAACCAAAAGAAAGAAGGAACAACTCCAAATCAATACAATCCATGATGAAAAGGGAAATATCACAACAGACAATGAAAAGATCCAGAAAATCATATGGGAATACTTCAAAAACCTATACTCTACCAAGTTTGAAAACCTAGAAGAAATGGGTGAATATCTGAAATCCTGGGAATCACCAAAGCTCAACCAAGAAGAGATCGACAGCTTAAACAGACCCATAGTACATGAAGAAATTGAAGATGTAATAAGAAACTTCCCAACTAAAAAAAGCCCAGGTCCAGACAATTTCATGGCAGAATTCTATAAAACATTTCAAAAAGACTTACAACCATTATTAGTCAAATCGTTCAGAAGGATACAAGCAACGGGATATCTCCCAAATTCCTTCTATGAAGCTAGCATCACTCTAATACCAAAACCAGACAGATACTATCAAAAAGGAGACTAATAGACACATCTCATTAATGAACACAGATGCAAATATTCTCAAGAAAATACATGCAAACCACATACTGACCCACATAAAAAATCATCCATCCTTACCAAGTTGGGTTCATACCACAGATGCAGAGATTGATCAACATATGAAGATCAGTAAATATCATAAAACACATGAATGGACTGGAAGAAAAAAAACACACAATCATCTCAACTGATGCAGAAAAATCCTTTGAAAAAAATCTTGCATCCTTTCATACTTAAAGTCCTAGAAGGAGTTAGATTAGAGGGATCATTCCTCAATGTAATCAAAGCCATATACAGGAAACCCACAGCCAACATCATCCTAAATGGAGAAAAGACAGAAGCATTCCCCTTAAACATAGGAACTCAGTAAGGCTCCCCCCTGTCCCCACTGCTCTTCAATGTAGTGCTTGAAACACTTTCTAGGGAAATAAGGCAAGAAAAAGAAATTAAAGGAGTACTAATTAGAAAAGAGGAAGTCAAGCTATCCCTTTTTGCTGATGATATGATAGTTTACTTAAAGTATGCTAAAAACTCCACCTGAAAACTCCTATAAATAATTAAGAGTTTCAGTAAAGAGGCAGGATACAAAATTAACCTAGAAAAATCAGTAGCCTTTCTTTACACCAACAACAAGTAACTGAAGAAGGAATTCAAGGAGACCTTCCCACTCACAATAGCCTCAAAAACAATAAAATACCTAGGAACAAACCTAACCAAAGACACTAACGATCTCTACAACAAAAATTTTAAAAACATGAAGAAATTATAGAAGACCTCCTATGCTCATGGATTGGAAAAATTAATATAGTGAAAATGTCCATTCTACCCAAATTAATATACAGATTCAATGCAATCCCAATTAAGATCCCCAAGAGTTTCTTCACAGGCTTGGAAAAAAAAATCCTTAATTTAATATGGAAAAACAAAAGGCCCAGAATAGCCAAAGCAACCCTGAGTGAAAGACCAATAAATGGGAGTTCTCTATACCAGAATTCAAACTATACTACAGGGCTATAGTTATAAAAACAGCTTGGTATAGGCATAAAAACAGACTTGTTGAGCGATGAAACAATACTGAAGGTCCAAATTTGAGCACATACTATTTCAACTACCTCATGTTTCACAATGAGGCCAAGAAGACACAATGGAGTTAAGACAGCATCTTCAGCGAATGGTGTTAAACCCTTACCTCTCACCCTGTACAAAAGTCAACTCCAAATGGATCAAAGATCTCAACATGAAACCCAAAACTCTGAAGGTAATATAAGAAAATGTTGGCAGCAGCCTAGAAGATACAGGCATAGGAAAAGACTTCCTAAATAAGATAGCATCAGCACAGGAAATAAGGTCAACAATTGAAAAATGGGGCCTCATTAAACTCAAAAGCTTCTGTACATCAAAAGAAACAATCAAAAGTGAAGATGAAACCCACAGAGTGGGAGAAAACCTTCACCTCAGATACATATGAGAAAGCATTGATTTCCAGATTTAGACTACTCAAAAAACAAAGAAGAAAGAAAACAAATGACTCACTCAAAAGATGGAACAAGGAACCGAACGGAGACTTCACAAGTGAAGAATTAAAGATGGCTGAGAACCTTCTTAAGATGTATTCAATATCACTAATAATTAAGGAAATGAAAATTAAAACCACTTTAAAATATCATCTCACTCTGATAAGACTGGCTAGGATCAAGAAAACAAATGACACCAAGTGCTAGAGAGTTTGTGGGGAAAGGAGAACACTCATCCACTGCTGGTGAAAATGTAAACTAGTACAACCACTATGGAAAGCAGTGTGGAGACTCAAAATGAGCTTTCCACCTGACCCATTCATACCACTCCTGGGTATATACACATAAGACTCATCTTACTGCAAAGATACATGCACAGCCATGTTTATTGCAGCTCTTTTTACAATAGCAAAGAGCTGGAACCAACCCAAGTGCCCCACAACTGACGAGTGCATAGAGAAAATGTGGTACATCTACACAATGAATTCTATGCAGCAGTAAAGAAAGATGACATCGTGAAATCTGCGGGTAAATGGATGGAACTAGAAGATATCATGTTAAGTGAAGTAACACGGTCTCAGAAAAACAAGCAATGAATGGTATCCCTCATCCATGGATGCTAGCACCAATTACCTACTTGTAAGGCAAATTGAGCAACTTTAACATTATATTCCTCATGATATGAAAACAACTGTGCTCTTATATTATGAATCCCTGAACATGTTGTAGAACTAAGCTACCATTTATTTTCAGAATTAGGAATTTTTGGTATATTGGTGGAGGACGTATGCATATTTTAAAGTAATATAAGATTAAAAGTGTGAGGAAAAAACTAGTTTGTCATGACATATCTAACCATAGTACTTATTTTATGGGCTTGCCTCTTAGCATTTCTTATACAAGGCTATGTGAGCATTTGTCCAAGCCTTTTCTGAAATACTACACAGTAGTTAAAAGTATCAGGCTGGTATAACTTTGCCTTTCTGGATGCTTAACGACCATACTTAATACCCATACCAATTTAACTGAGGGTCTTAAGGGATAACTTTGTTCCTTGCCATCAGAAGTCAGTTAAGTCTCAGGGGCCAATGCGTGGGGGCATCTGTTGAAATGTCCTGCAAAAGTGAGTCACCAAACATCCTGTGTAGGGAAGTCTTTGAGATCCACTAATGGGACTTCAGCCAGTGTCCAGTCTATAAAGAGGAAAGTCTGCTCATGCGTTACAAGGGAATCCTGGTCTAGGAAGACCTGACTTTGTCCTTGAGTGGATGGAACTGGTAATTGAAGAGCCAAAAGAACCAGGGCCTCCCTCCACCCCCCCAAACTTGAGGATCTTTTCCTCAACTGACATTGAGAAAACAAAAAGCTCTGGTTAATCTAGGCTAACTATGTGGCCTTAAAGATCCAAAAGGAAAATATAGCCAGAAATAAATAAAGAGTAAGGCCTGAGAAATTGTACTTCAGGTATAAAACTTGAGATCTTAGTAAAAAGACAAAAGGTAAAAAAAAAAAAAAAAAAAAAAAAAAAAGAACACAGTTGTTTTGCCTGTCTTACTGGTAAGTGCAGCTACCCTTTGGCTGTCACTGATTTTGTCATACTTCAAAGACAGACATGAGACACAGCTTTTTAACCTTACAATATGGACTAAAGACTAATGTCTCTCTAAGAATCCTCCAAAACCTCAGTGCCAGATGAGGACTGCTGAGACATCCAACTTGTAGACTGAGCTACTGCTGGGGTTTCAGCCTCTTCAGAGTGTAGACTGCCATTGTTGGACTACCCAGGCTGTATCACAGAAACCAGTGTAAGAAGATCAAGACAGGACATGTGCTTATTGAAACTCATTTGGTGACCATGGGAAGGGAAAACCCCAGTGTAGAGCACAAGGGCAGAACTGATAGTGGTTTTGGCTTGCCAAGGAGGAGCCTTCAAACATGACATCTTTTAGCTTAATAAAGAAAAAAAGTCACAAGCTGAAGATGCTAAAACCTATGATATATGTGGCATGCATATATGCATATTTTGGAGTGATGCATATTGGAAGGAATAACAACAACGACAAGAAGACTGGGTCAAAGAACTGATTGAAACTGAGAAATTCTGTTTGAAACAGTAAACTTCTGCATCAAGAATTTTGAGAGAGACTGAGAAAAAGATGAAAAACATGTTTGGCAGAATGCATGTGCTCTGGTGGGGTGGGGGAAGGGAGGCACGGGTCTAGACTTGATTTAAAATGTTGTATGAAATGCACAAAACTTCAATTAAAAAATTGCTTAGAAAAAATAAATAATCCTATGTGAAGAACAAGAGAAAATGGAAAAAAAAAGACATAGACTGGGACAATTGATTAGGAAACAGAACCCATCTATATGCTGACTAAAGAAACCCATCTCACTCTCAAGGATAGAGACCAACTTAAAGTGAAAGGATGGAAAAAAATACTTCAAGCAAACAGCACCAAAAAGCAAGCAGGAGTTGCTAACTAATCAGAAGAGACAGAGAGACACTACATCTTTATCAAAGGATCAATTAACCATGAAGATTTCACAATCATGAATATATATGCAACAAACTACAGTGCACTGAACTTTATAAACACAATTCTACAGGACCTCAAGGCACAGATTAATCCCAGCACACAAATACTGGGGGATTTCAATACCCCACTGAGCCCATTAGATAGGTCAACTGGAAACAAATAAACAGAAAGACATCTGAACTGAACAATGCAATACACCAATGGACCTCACAGGTATCTACAGAATATTCCACCTAAATACCAGATTATATACATTCTACTCAGCACAGCATGGAACATTCTCCAAACTTGAACACATAGTTGGACACAGAAAAAAAAAGCTACAAATACAAAATCATTGAAATAATTTCATGAATTCTATCAGACCACAGTGAAATAAAGCTCAATATCAACACCAGAATAAGCCAAACTATCCACAAGAACACATGAAGACTAAGCAATACACTCCTGAATAACGAATGGGTCAAGGAAGGAATAAAGAAGAAATAAAAACATTCCTAAAACTAAATACAAGACAACAAAACCTATGGGATATTTTAAAAGCAGTCCTAAGAGGGAAGTTTATAGCCCTCAGTGCCTATAAAAAAGCAAAAAGAGGATAAATAAATGAACTAACACTGCAGCTAAAAACACTTGAGAGACAACAACAAATGAACACTAAACCCAATAGGAAGAAATAACAAAAATCAGAGCATAAATCAATGAAATATAAACAAAACAATACAAAGGATCAATGAATCCAAAATCTGGTTCTTTGAAAGGATAAACAAGATAGATAGACCTCTAGTTCAGTTAATCAAAAGAAAAAGAGAGCAACTCCAAATTAGTAGAGTCTGTGATGAAAAGGGAAACATCACAACAGAGAAAAAAATCCAGACAATCAGATGAGAATATTTCAAAAATACTTATACTCTACTAAATTTGAAAATGTAATAGAAAAGGATTAATATTTGAAATACTGGAATTCACCAAAGCTTAACTAAGAAGACATTGACAGTTTAAACAGAACCATAATATATGAGAAAGTTGAAAATATAATAGTAAACCTCCCAACTAAAAAAAAGCCTAGGCCCAGATGGTTTCAAAGGAGAATTCTACAAAAGAATTAAAGAGGACTTACAACCTTTATTACTAAAACTGTTCAGAAGTATACGAGTAGAGGAAAAGCTCCCAAATCCCTAAGAAGCCAGCGTCACTTTAATACCCAAACCAGGCAAAGATACAACCAGAAAAGAAAACTATAGACCCATCTCATTAATGAACATAGCTGCAAAAATTCTCAACAAAATAATTGCAAACTGTATACAGACCCACATCAAAAAGATCACCCATCCTGACCAAGTTGGATTCAAATCAGAGATACAGGGATGGTTCAACCTACGTAAATGAATAAATATAAAACACATAAATGGATTGAAAGACAAAAAACACATGATCATCTCAATTGATGCAGAAAATGCCTTCCACACAAATTCAGCATCCTTTCATGCTTAAAGACCTAGAGGGAATCGAACTAGAGGGAACATACCTCAATGTAATCAAAGCCGTATACAACAAACCCACAGCCCACAGCATCTTAAATGGAGAAAAGTTAGAAGCATTCCCTTTAAATGCAAGAACATGGGAAGGCTGTCCCCCATCACCACTTCTCTTCAATATAGTGCTTGAAACACTTGCCAGGGCAATAAGGCAAGAAAGGGAAATTAAAGGAATACTAACTAGAAAAGAGGAAGTCAAACTATCCTTCTTTGTAGATTATATGATAGTTTACCCAAGGGATGATAAAAATTCTACCAGAAAAGTGCTAGAAATGATTAAGAGTTTCAGTAAAGTGGCAGGATACAAAATTAACCTAGAAAAATTGGTAGCCTTTCTCTACACCAATAACAAGCAACTGGAGAAGTAATATAAGAAGAACTTCCCACTCACAATAGTCACAAACAATAAAAATACCTAGGAACAAACCTAAAAAAAACTCCAAAGATCTCTACAACAAAAATTGTAAACTCCTGAAGAAGGAGATTGAAGAAGACATGAGAAGATGGAAAGACCTCCCATGCTCATGGATTAAAAAAATTAATATAGTAAGAATGTCCATTCTATCCAAATTGATATACAGATTCAATCAAATCCCAATTAAAATTCCCAAGAGTTTCTTCACAGACTTGAAAAAAATACTTAAATGCATGTGGAAAAAGAAAAGACCCCATATAACCAAAGGACCCTGAATGAAAAGTGCAATGCAAGGGGGATCACTATACCAGACTGCAAACTATATTACAGGTCTATAGTCATAAAAACAGCCTGGTACTGATAAAAAAACAAAAAAAAAAAAAAAAAAAGACCTGTAGACCAATGGAACAAATCGAATTTCCAAACTTGAGGACATGCAATTTCAGCCACATCATATTTGACAAAGGGGCCAAAAAGACTCAGTGGAGGAAAGACAGCATCTTCAGCAAATGGTGTTGGCAAATCTGGATCACCATTTGTAGAAGAATAAAATTAAACCCCTACTTCTCACCCTATAGAAAAATCAACTCCAAATTGGCCAAATACCTCAACATGAAACCTGAAACTCTGAAGGTGATAGAAGAAAGTGTTGGCAGCAACCTACAAGACATGGGTGTAGGAAAAGACTTTCTAAATCAAACGGCAGCTCCACATAAAATAAGGTCAACAATTTACAAGTGGGATCTCATTAAACTCAAAAGCTTCTGCACAGAGAAAGAAACACTCAATGAAGAGAAGAGAAAACCCACATAGTGGGAGGAAACCTTCATCAGTGATACATATGACAGCATTAAAATCCAGAATATATAAACTACTCAAAAAACAAAGACCTAAAAAAAAATAAAATCACTCACCCAAGACATGGAGTAAAGAGCTGAACAGAGACTTCACAAGTGAGGAAATAAAGATGCCTGAGAAACAACTTAAAAAGTGTTCAACATCTCTAATAATTACAGAAATACAAATTAAAACCACTTTAAGATATCATCTCACTCCAATAATACTGGCTAAGATCATAAAAACAAAAGACACCAATTTCTGGAGAGGAGGTGGGGAAAGGGGAACACTCATCCACTGCTGGTGGGAATGTAAATGCATACAACCACTAAGGAAAGCAGTGTGCAAAACACTTAAGAGGCTCAAAATGAGTCTGCCACCTGACCCAGTTATACCACTTCTGGGTACATACCCACAAGACTCATCCTACTGCAAACAGACATGCACATCTATGTTTATTGCAGCTCTCTTCACAACAGTGGAAAGCTGGAAACAACCCCAATGCCTCTCAGCCAATGAGTGGATAGAGAAAATGTGGTACATCTACACAATGCAATTCTATGCAGCAGTAAGGAAAGACGACATCATGAACTTTGCAGGTAAATGGGTGGAACTAGAAGATATTATACAAAGTGAAGTAACACGGTCCCAGAGAAACAAATGACAAATGGTATCCTTCATCTGTGGATGCTAGTACCAAATACCTAGTAGTAAGGCAAACTGAGTAATACTTTCTTTTACCTAAAAGCACCTGTACCACTATAATGTGAATACCTTAATGAGATCTAGGATTAACCTACCACTTATCTTCAGAGTTTGTAATTGTGGTTATGGGGGGAGGGTATGTATGCATACTTTAGAGTAATATAAAATTAAGGGGTGTGGTGATTTGAATGAGTGTCCCCCATAGGCTTTAAGTATTCAGACATTTTGTCTCCAGTTGGTGGCACTGTTTTTGGAGGTCTTAGAAGGTGTGGCCATGCTAGAGGAAGTATGTCACTGGGGGCAGGCTTAATGAGTTTAACAAGCCTTGTGGTCTTGGCAGTCATTCTTCTACTCTGGCTTCCTGTGCTGCATGGCCGAGATGTGGACCAGCTCGGCTTGCTGCTGCCAGCTCGGCAGCCAACGGCATGGGCCTCCCGCCACAAATGGACTCTAAATTTCCTGGAACCATCATTTGTAAGCTCAAAATAGACTCTTCCTTTTTATAAGTTCCTTTGATCATAGTGTGTTTTATGTCACAGCAACGGAAAAGTGACTAATAACAGTTTTTTGGTTACCAGAGAGTGGGCTGTTTGGCTGTGAAGAACCTGACCATAGGGATGTTTGGAGAAAATGTGGAAGACTTTGGAAGCTTTGGGCTAGAAAAAAGGCTGTTGACTACTGTAAGCAGAGCTTAAGGAGCCATTCTAGTGGAGGCCAGGAAGAAAGCATGGCTGCAAATATTGGTTGGTTCCAGAGGATATTCTGATAAAGAGTCTGGCAGCAGTTTTGCCACACAGCCCAAAATGCTTGCTTGATGCTAAGTTGAAAAGTAATGGACTAATGTGTTTGGTGTAGGATATTTCAAGACAGCCTAATGTAGAAATAGGTGGCGTGGCTTTCAATAGTGAATATTGTGCAGATCTACAGTGAAGAAGAGCAAATGTGGCAGAAGGAAATGCAGAATGTACAGTTTGGATCTTAAAAGTACACTAGGAAGAATAAAGGTGTGGCTAAGACATGTAAAGGAGAGGCTTCCTTTCATAAGGAGACTGAAGTGATTAAGGAGAGGCCTAGATATTTACAAGTAAACAATGGGAAAGGTGGGATTAAAGTGATTAAAGGAGAGGCCTGGAGATTTACAAGTACAAACCAGAATCAATACCTTCAGGGCAAGAACCACACCGGCATCTAAAGCCTCCAACAAGTCCAGGGCAGAGAAAGAAAATTTTTTTTTTGCCAAGAATGTTTTGGGGTTTAAAAAGTAAGAGAGAGTCCTCCTGAAAGCTTGCAGCAGATTCCAGCAGTTTCATTCACAGTGGTGCTGGCTTTAGAGGCATGAAGTTAGCAAGAGTGAAGGGGTCATCAGATCTTCCACCATGGTTTCAGATAGCCACAGAGGCCCAGGCAGAGTGTTGCAGGGGTGTCCCTGAATAAGGAAGGCCCTAATAGACCATTTCCGTGAAGGTCTGAATGTGAAGCCTGGTTTGGCAGTTGGAGACCCCAAGAAGACATTTTTTAGATGGGCCAGCCCTGTGAGGTATTTGCCAAGGAGAGCTGCATAAACAGGGAGTGGTACCAGCCTACTAAGAAAGAGATGTATTGTTGCAATCAAAGCTGGAAAAGCGGAGCCATCTAAGCCCTTTAAAAGTCAAGTCCCAAAAGTCGTTCACATGGAGCTACTGGGACTTGGTGTTTGCCATGCAGGTTTTCAGTCTTGTTTTGGCTCTATATTTCCTCCCTTTTGCCTCTATTCCTCCCGTTTGGAAAGAGAATGTGTATTCAGTTCAACGGTACATTGGGAGTATGTAATTTGTTTTTTTTTTTTTTTTTTTTTTTTTTTTTTTGTCTTTTGATTTTTACAGTTAAGAGATTGGCTTTTGTCTCAGAAGAGATTTTTGGACTGTAGACTTTTGAAAGGCATTTGAAACTGGTAAAGAGACTATGGGTACTTTTAGGTTGGCCTAAATGCATTTTGCATTTTATATGGTCAGGAGCCTATGGGGGCCAGGGAGTGGAATGTGGTGTCTTGAATGAGTGTCCCCCATAGGCTTTAAGTATTCAGACATTTTGCCTCCAGTTGGTGGCACTGTTTTTGGAGGTCTTAGAAGGCGTGTCCATGCTAGAGGAAGTATGTCACTGGGGACAGGCTTAGTGAGTTTATCAAGCCTTGTGGTCTCCAGTCGTTCTCTCTCTGCTTCCTGTGCTCATTGTGAGATGTGACCCTCGGCGTGCTGCTCCAACTGCCATGCCTCCCGCCACAATGGATCTAATTCCCTGGAACCATCAATTGTAAGCGCAAATAAACTCTTCCTTTTATAAGTTCCTTTTGTCATGGTGTTTTATCACAGCAACAGAAAAGTGACTAATACAAGGGGGAAAATGTGAATTACAAAATGGTTTCCCTCATTTGTGGATGCTAACAACAATTCCCCAGTTGAAAGGCAAGCTGAACACCATTATCATTATGTGTATTTTTATCTGAAAGCAAATGTGCTGTTATAATATGAATCTCTTAACAGGTTCTAGAATTGACCTACCACTTATTTCCAGATTCTGTAATTACTATATATGGGTGGAAGGTACATATTCATATCTTAGAGTAATGTAAACTTAAAGGGCAAAAATGTGAATGCTTAAGCATATTTTGGAATTACCATACAGTTTATTCTAAGAGGTCATTATTTTGTTACATATGTGATGGTTTAATAGGCATATTTTGGAGCAATACAAAGGGGAAGTAACAACAACATAAAGACTGGATCAAAGAACTGACTGATATAGTTAAATTCTGCCCAAAACCACAAGCTTCTGAAGTGAAAAACTTTGGAAAGACTAAGAGAAAAATGCAAGACATGTATTTTTCTCTTTCAAGGCAGAAAGCATGAACTGGGGTGGGGTGGGGAGCAGGGAAAGGAGAATGTGTCTAAATTGGACTGCAAGAGAATGTATGAAATAAAATACACAAATCATCAATAAAAATAAATAAAAAATACAGTATGCCATATTTAGAGATAAATTTCCATGTGGTAGTCAAATAATAAATAATTAATTAGTACCAAAGGGTTAACAGTGTTAAAAAGAGGTGAATCTAGATAAATGGCACATGGAAGTAATTCTGTACATATTCATCCTAATTTTTGTGTAAATTTAAAAATTTGTCCAAATAAAGGGCAAAATGTAAGAAAAATAATTAATTAATAAAACATTTTAAAAGATCACCACCTTAAAAATTGCCCTGTTATCAATTAGTACATTAGTATGAAAATTATTTTCTTAAAAATATGTATGCGTGTACATTATGTGAGTATGAGTGTGTGCATGTGTGTGGAGGAAAGTTCAGTGTTGGATGTATATGTGCAGGTCACAGGACAACCTAAAATTTCAATCCTACCTTCCACCTTATTTGAGCCAGGTCTAAGGATTTTCCTATCTCTACTTCTAATCTCATTGTAAAAGTGCAAGAATAAGCCAGGCGTGGTGGTGCACACCTTTAATCCTAGCACTTGGGAGGCAGAGGCAGGCTGTGAGTTCAAGGCCAGCCTGGTCCACAGAGTGAGCTCCAGCCCAGATGGGGCTACAGGGAGACCCTGTCTCAAAAAATACAAAAAAAAACAAAAAAAAGTACAAGGATTACAGACATCTACCACCTGCTTTCGATGAGCTCTGGAGATCTGAATTCAAATCCTCAAGCTTCTGGGGAAAGTACCTTACCCAAAGTGCCACCTTACCCAAAGTGCCACCTTACCCAAAGTGCCACCTTACCCACCTGAACAAATTTTTTATACCATAGGTAAGTCTCAAGAATGGTCTGGGTTTTGTAGCAAAAGCCTGTAAGTATGACCCATTAGCAATCATTCAGATTTGGAACCAGTATCTCCATTTGAGAGACAATTTCTACTCTACGCTATATTTTTGCCTGAATTTGATTTGTCCTTTGCCAATAAGTTTCATAGGTCCTTCAATCAATCCAGTAAATTTTGAAGGTGATTTTGGGAACACAATAGCCTTACAATTGGTATAAGAGATGCTAATATTCTTGGCGACTGTGCCTTCTAAGTATGCCTCAACCCCAATCTTTATGAATTTTTCTTATTGTTTATTAATATTTGTGTTTTCTAAATATGTTGAAGAATGTGTCCTGCTTAGAGAATTTTGTTGGATCATACTCTATACCAATATGGTAAAAATAAAGATTAGAGAGCACACTGGCTACTCAACCATATTTAACGGGAGTTGACCATGGGATTTTCAGAATTATCAGGGCATTTATTTGTGTGCCATGTTTATATGTATTTTCAAACAGAAGCTCCATACCAGAGGATTGTACATAGTCCTAGACTTGGGTTTAATGAGCAGCCACAAAATGTATTTGTAGTGAGGGTGATTTTAGGAAAAAAGTTATCCCTAAGTTAGTTAACTGGGTAGTTGTCTACCCGGTTAACATTAACAAGGTTGTTGGAAGTCTTATGTAACATGTTAAATCAATTTATAAGCCATGAAGTTCCAATGGAAAGGTAAGAAAAGAATGTTGTATAATTTTGTCAATAGAATTTTTCACTTGGTTTTCCCTGTGAAAAGTCTCACTAGAACACCTCAAGTGCCTCATTCATATTCAGTTGAGACATTTGCACTGTTCAACCTCATTTTTTGCCTTGCACAAGAGAATTTGATTGGATGGAAAGACACTGTTTTTTTTTTAATTTTCTTTAAATATTACCTAGCATATCCTAAATATAAAAGTATCATTATGAGAGATTTCTGGTCTACCACCTCCCTTCTCCTGAGGTCAGAGGACAACTTGTGGGAATGATTTCTCTCCTTTCTTCATATGGATCCTGAGGATAAAGTTCAGGTTGTCAATCTTGGCAACTAGTTCCTTTATTCACAGCCATTTTTTTACTAGCCCTTGAACCTTTTCATAGTTGAGTTGTAAGGATCTTTATGGCTTACAGGTGCAAGCACTTTATTAAGTTATGATTTGCAAGTATTTTCCTTTGACATGTTAGTTCTCATCACTTCTTTAAATATTTTGCTGAAAAATTATGTATGAAACACAAAAATTCAATTCAATTAAGAAAGATTAAAAGTATCATATGATTAATCCTTGTTTTTGTTTTCACTTTTTAAATTTCATTAATGTAGCTAATGCATTCTGTTTTGTCTCATCCTCACTTTTATCTCCTTCACACCCCTGTCATCCTCTCTCCTTCCAAATCACTTTATCACATTCAAGTCTTTTTATTTTGTCTTCTGACCCACTGTTTTTAAACAAAACTGTCTGTGTGAATGGCCATAGGTTTGGAACTACCTATTGAAACATGGTGGGTTCACTTAATAACTTTCCTGTTAATCTCTTTCTTTTAGCATGTCTTCCATGAATTGTGGCTTTTGTCTGCAATTAACATTTAGAAGATTTTGTCCTGTTTGCAAGATGGCTGTCATTCAATTACTAAACATCTTCATTCATTCAGAGTCTGCTGGATTTTGTCTGAATATGACATAATATTTGTGAGGCATTTAGAATAGCAATAGAATTTGTCTCTACTGGCAAAGTCTAATGAAGAAGAACCACACAGAGGAATACAGGGAGATTTTTTTTATATAATTTTTTTTATTGATGCTTTGTGTATTTCATACATCATTTTCCAATTCAGTTCAGGCATATATCCCCTTCCCTTCCCCCCACCCCACCCCTACCCATCCCAGATCATGCATTCTGCCATAAGTTTTCTGCATCTTTCTCTGTTTTTTTGTTTTGTTTT
>VZQC01014632.1:23570-104625 GCA_009823505.1 Rhizomys pruinosus | reverse complement strand
AAAAAAAAAAGAGTAGTTATCCCAGAGGAAAATAATTGAGGATGGGACTAGAAGGACTTGATAAATTTTGCACAAATTATCTGGGACATGTACCTCGGAAGGGACACCACGCCCATGACAAATTCTAGGGACTGCAGAAGAGACATTCCAGCATCAAAGTTTGGGAGAGTAAGCAAATATCCAGACCAGAAGACAGTGACAAATACAATGACCTTTCATGCTAAGCAGAGGACTGTGTTGTCCCTTTTTTCCAGAGCTGTTTTTCAGAATTTTAACATGGTAGCATTTTGTCACTCAACAATGTTGGATTTTATTTTTTTAATTTTCTTTATTTATTTTTTATTAATGTTTTGTGTATTTCATACATCATTTTTCAATTCAGTTCAGGCATATTCCCCTTTCCCTTCCCCCCACCCCACCCCACCCCTCCCCAGATCATGCATTCTACCATAACTGTCCTGCATCTTTCTCTCAGTCTTTTTTTTTTGTGTGTGTGTGTTTAAGAATTCACATTTTCCTCCACTAATTTTATATTACTCTAAAATATGGATACATACTCTCTACCAATATACAGTAATTACAGAGCCTGAAAATAATTGGTGGGTGGATTCTAGAGCCTGTTGAGAGATTCACATTATAACAACATAGTTGCTTTCGGATAAACAGAAATATAACCATCGTGTCATTCAGCTTGCCTTTCATCTGGGGATTTGGTGTTAGCATCCATAAATGAGGGAAACCATTTTCCGTTTGTCTTTCTGGGACTGTGTTACTTCACTCAGCATAATGGCTTCTAGCTCCATCCATTTACCTCAAAGTTCATATTGCCATCTTTCTTTACTGCTGAATAGTACTCCATTGTGTAGATGTATCACATACCACTCCTGGGTATATACCCCAAAGACTCATCCATGATACATGCACATCCAAAGATACATGCACATCCATGTTTATTGCAGCTCTCTTCACAATAGCAAAGAGCTGGAACCAACCCAAATGCCCCTCAACAGACGGGTGGATGACAATGTTGGATTTTAAAATGAATATTGTAAGTCATTTATCTCAAAACTGAATAGGCTAAATAAATGTACAAATTTTCCTCAACTCCAAAGAGTTCTTCCATTATTATAGGATAAGTAATAATTGTTTAAAATATACAGTATTTGATTTCCTTAATTTCCATTATTCCTTTTGTAAGGTGAAAAAGTGAATCAGCAGAACTCTTTTATTTTTGTTCTAATGGGTATAAGATCAGAAATTCAACAATTACTAATAATATTTAAATGATTTTTCAATCAATAAAAGTTCTCAAAAATATGTCCTGTGTGTCACATGCATTCAGACACTATCATCGTCCCTCTGCCAAAATACACATACAAACTCATTTATACACTGATTTCTATCCCAGAGGTTATCTCTCCCTGCCTGGATTTGCTCATCTCTCCTCTGGCCATGGTACCTCTCTTCTCATCTATGCATTTACCTTTCATAATTGCACTATCACTTTTCTTACCTGGAATGCTCTGGACACTGATTTCTGTTGTGATGGAAAGAGCCCCACTCTTCTGTTATTAAACTGATAGTCTGAAACACTTCTATATTTTGAATACATGCATTCTCACCTCTCACCCATTTTCTTACTCTTATTGTGTATTCTTTTATCTTAATCCTTTTGGCCTGACCATGGCTTACAAAATTCCCTGAGCCTAAATCCTTTGGTCACTCTTCCTTCATATGTTTTCTGTCTCATAATAAATGATAGGGTTTTTTTATTTTATTGTTTATTTTTCACAGGATAGTTAATTTTTCACATAGTTTTTCTGATACTCATTGTTTTCCTAGCCTATTTTAATGGGCCAATATTTTTCAATCAATCCTTTTGTTCTTTCTTATTTTTTATTGAGATTTTGTACATTTCATACATTTCTTGATTCAAATTAGACCCCTTCTCCATCCATGCCCCCCCCCCCCGCCACCTGCAAGAACTCATGCATTCTGTCATACATGGTAAGTCCTGTCTTGTATATTTTCTCAGTATTTTTTTTTAACTTTTTCAATGAAGAAGTTACTGCTTTGGTCTGATTTTTTTGGACAAGTCTTTGTTGTTGTCCTTCTTCCCTTTAATTTTATATTACTCCAAAACGTACTTCACACAAATGTCCTTCACACATATACAAAATTTATAGCTTGAAAATAAACTATAGATTTATTCCAAAACACATTTAGCGATTCAAAGTTTAACAGTAAACTTGCATGCAGGTAAAAACAAATATAACTTTACATTTCTAAACTACATAGCAAGTTGATATTTTTTTTTATTTTTTTTTTTATTTTTATTTATTTCAGTATGTGTATGAATGTACTGTCTGCATGCAGGTGTGTGCACCCATGTCGTGCAATGCCGCGGAGGCCAGAAGAGGGTGTAGGATTGCCCTGGAACTGGAGTTCTCCTGGAATTGGAGTTTCAGACGGCTCTCGGCCGCCATGTGGGTGCTGGGGCTCGAACCCGGGTCCTCTGTAAGAGTGGTTGGCACTCTTAACCGCTAGGCCATCTCTCCAGCCCCGCAAGTTGATATATGTTTTAATGTACTTTTAAAAATGAGATTTATTTTCTCATAAATCTTAGAAGTGAGGAAAATAGAGACAAACTTCAAGCTATTTCTATACCAATATCAGATGGTGTGACATTATCTTTACTAACCAATTACCACCTCGACTCACAGATAAGGATTTTTGCTAAGCTCCACACCAGGTTCTACTTCCATACATTCACCTGCAAAATTCATGATGTCATCTTCTTTATCGCTGTGTAGAACTCCGTTGTGTAAATGTACTGCATTTTCTTTAGCCGCTCATCAGTTTAGGGATACTTGGGTTGCTTCCAGCTCTTCGCTACTGTGAAGAGAGGTGCAATAAACATGGATGTGCATGTGTCTATGCAATAAGATGAATCTTTTGGGTCTATACCCAGGGGTGATATGACTGGGTCAAGTGGTAGGTTAATTTTGAGTCTTTTTTTCAATTTTATTTTTTATTTTATTTTTAAACATTTTTATTGACGTTTTGTGCATTTCATACATCATTTCTCATTCCAATCTAGACTCATCTCCCCTCCCATACCCCCCACCCCACCTGAGTTCATTCACCCTTCCATTCCTACCCTGTATATTTTCTGATTCTTTTCAAAGTTTTTCAAAGCAGAGGATTATTTTTCTTGGGGGAACTTCAGAGTTTCAGTTGGTTCCCTTTCACAGTACCTCTGCTGTTGTTGTTCTCCCCAGTCTGTATTATTTCAACATATGCATTTATGTATGTCACATATGAAAATCATGTCGTCTGAAAATCATCTGTTTGTCATTTCCATATCATATTTCAGAATTCAAATTTTTCCTTTTTAGACTTATTTTACTCTACAATATGCCTGCATATGCTCTACCCATGTACCAGGACTATAAAGTCTCAAAATAAGTGGTGGGTTAATTCTAGAGTATGTTAAGGGATTTACCTTAGAAGACCACAGTTGCTTTCAGAGAAAGGGGTATATAACATTGATGTTGCTCAGTTTGCCTTACAACTCCATGCTTGGTGCTAGCATCTACAAATGAGGGATACTATTCATCGTTTGCTTTTCTGGGACGGTGTTACTTTGCTTAGCATAATGTCTTTTAGCTCCATCTGTTTACCTGCAAAATTCATGATATCATTTTTCTTTACAGCTGCATAAAACTCCATTGTGTAGATGTCCAAGATTTTCTCTATCCACACATTGGTTGAGGGGCATTTGGGTTGGTTCCAGCTCTTCGCTATTATGAAGAGAGCTGCAGTGAACATGGGTGTGCATGTATGATAGGATGAGTCTTGAAGGTATATACCCAGGAGTGGTATGACTGGGTACGGTTGGCCGAGTCTCCCAGGCAGCACAGCAGCAGTGGAATGCAGAGGGGCCAGTGCGTGGATAGGTGAGTGACAGCTAGGCTTGGGTCCAAATTTTCAGTCTTTTAAGAGCGGCTACTGGGATTTCAGCCTCTTCACAGTGTAGACTGCTGTTGTTGGACTACCCAGGCTGTGTCATGGAGGACAGTGCAGGAAGATCAAGACAGTACACATGCTTTCTGGACCTCATTTGGGTGACCATGGTGGGGAGGGACCCCAGTGTGAAGTACAGGGGTAAGACTGATGGTTGTTTGGGTTTGCCGAGGAAACTTCAACCACTTCCTTGGGGAAAACATGACATCTTTTAGCAAAAAAAAAAAAAAAACAAAACAAGAAAAGAAAAACGCAAAGAAAAGAAGGAAGGAAAGCAAGAAAGAAAGAAAATCCTCTTACTCAGGTGAGAGGTGTATGTATGTATGTATATCTATAATTATATTTATTGGCATATATATACTATATATGTCTAACTATATTTCATATATATATTTTAATTATTATATATTAATAATTATGATAAGTATATATTGCCTATATATATATAGATGCAAACAATTATGGAGAAAGAAAGTGGAAGGTTCCATGTTTAAAATAATCGCTATATGTTGACTTTTTTGATGTGTGCCTGGATGCAAGTTTCAATTATTTTTTTAATTGATGCTATGTGTATTACAAAGTCCACTTAAGAAGAAAAGAAAAGAGTTCTCGCACTGCTTTTCAAGAGGTTGTAGGAGTTTACATTCCCACCAGAGCAGAGGACTGAGTGTTCCCCGTTCTTCCCCCCAACCTTCTCCAGGCAGTTTGATATCATTTTTCTCTTGATCATAGCCAGTTTTACCATTGTAAGATGAAATCGTAAAGCGGTTTTAATTTGCATTTCCCTTAATTAATAAGTTGGTGGAACCCTTTTTAAGATGTAACTTCTGACTCTTCTCTTGAAAAGCATTCAGACCTTTAACCTGTCTTTAATCAAGTCATTCATTTTGAACCACTCCTTCCTAAATCCATCTGGTGCATGCTGTTCATGCAATAAAAAATGCCACTGCTTAGATATTAGAATGCATGAACCTATCTGTTACTTATGGAAGTAATGACAAGAAAGGAAGCTGTTTCTTCATTAAATTTTGTTTTCTTATGCTTTCTACATTCTGTTTTTCATTTTTCCAATGTAAAAAAACAATTCCCTAAGATTATCCATTTTCATGTTGATTTGTCTTCTCTGTTGGATTAGTTGATCTTCCATTATTTATTGATTTTTTTTATTGCCTAATGATACACCGAAAGAACTTGTGTATGATTTTTGAATATGGCTCACTTACATTTATATACTGTGTTTAGAACTTAGGAAAAATTGTTTCTTTTTCTTTTTTTTTTTTTTCGTCTTTTTTTTGCTTTTCGAGACAGGAAGGTCGCCATGTAGCCCCAGCTGGCCTAGGAACTCAACTCTGATAGACCAGCGGCCTTGAACTCACAAAGATCCGCTTGCCTCTGCCTCCCAAGTGCTAGGATTAAAGGCACATGCCACCATGCCCGGCTGTTTGTTTTTCTAAGCCTGAATTTTCTCATTGACAAATGGAAAATAAAATATACTGTACAGATATTTTGGTAAGAAAATATATCTTTTGGTCTCCTCTCCAATAAAATTGTTTTAATGTAGAAAATTTAGAATCTAAGAATGCACCTTTACCACTATATAGCATTCAATTTTGTTTAATATTTATCTTTTCAAATGACTCTCAAAAGAAAACCACAAGATTTTCAAATTAATTTTTACTATATCAGTTTTTTTAACACATAGCAATCAAAGGCCCAGCCAGATGTGCACCATATGACTTGATGAAAATGTACATGGGAAGTTGTGATAAAAGCTTTTCTTTTTAGTCTACCATATCTTAAATTCAAGGTTGTTCTCTCACAGCTGGTATATATTAAATACAACATTTCAAGTTCCACCAAAAATGGCCAGCCTAAGAATTGTAGAAAATAACAGTAGTGGAATACTTCTACTGTCCCCATCAGTGGAAAAGGAATCTTTGATTTGCTAGAACATCCCTTTAGTATGAGCAAGATATTATGATCTGAAGAAAATACGCTGTTTAAAATGTGATCTTGTGTTCAATTTTTTTTTAAATGCTAATGATAGTGGAAGTTCAGAAACAGCTTCAAAGGAGGAAGAAATAAAGTTAGTCAAAAAATAAATCATAGGAAACTCTTACAGCAAACACTATTGGTTCCATATTTGCCCACCATTTCCTCATCTAACTGGATCCTAATTTGTCTGGTTTGACAATGGACTCAACTCTAAGTGATGAAATATGATTTTTCAAGAGAAAACAAACTTTAGATTTGGCTCCATCTCCAGCTGCTCTCAATATATCGTTTAGGGTAATGAAGCATGAGGGAAGACTGCTGGGGAGGTTTCCTGAGGTTTCGTTTCTGTAAAAGAACCAGAAGACAACATGTTGGAAGAGACCCTTTCCCTTCTACCCCTGCCTTTTGTTTTATCCTGCATTTTGGTAGCTACTTTGTAAGCATAACTCCACAAATATATGAATAATCAACATATCAAGGACAATGGAACAAAAACTGAAATTTGTTTGCTTCGTACACACTATGGTTAGTTTACCTGGCCAGCGCTGAAACTATGCATTTTCATCTTAAATCGTTGGAGCTTAAATGCTTTATTGCTTACCGCAAACAGTTCTTAGATGGCATAAGAATTTTCTGGCATCTTTGATTGTATGCATTTTATTTCATTTTTTAAAGACTGTGAACAACTGGTTAAGAAGAGAAAACTTCAGTCCACACTAATATTCTCAAAGCCAAAGCAACCCAAACAGCAGCCATAAGGAAATTGGTTAAAGACACTGTATTACAAAGAAATACTGGAAGTTAGGATTAAAGCAGAAATTAGTGGTACGTACAAAATACATGAGCCCCACAATTATTCTGTCAGTGAAAAACAGAATAAACTATATAAGTCACTTTTGTTTGGGATTGTTTGTAGTGTGTGTGTGTGTGTGTGTGTGTGTGTGTGTGTGTGTGTGTGTTTGTGTACATGTATTTACATGCATGTGGATGGCAGTTGCAATATAAGGTATCTTCCTTGATCTCTCTTCATCTTAGCTTTTGAGACAAGGTCTCTTGCTGAATTTTGAGTCTACTTAATGATTTGCTAACCACTGAGCTTCAGGAATGCACCTGTCTCTTTCTTCTTCCTCACCTTGGTGGTTAGATACATGCCAAGCTGTACCTGGCTTGTTACTTGGGTGCTGGGGATGCAAACTTAGGTCCTCATGTTTGTAGAGCAAGCACTTTACCAACTGAGCTGCCCTCTAAGCCTCTTGAAAGGGAAATATCAGTGTGTTGCAGAATAAAAGAAATTAATGGTTTCCTCTGTAGGACTGTGCAGTGGTTTGAATGAGAGTGTCCCCCATAAGCTTTAAGTATTCAGACATTTTGTCCCCAGTTGATGGCACTGTACTGGGATGTCTTAGAAGGTTTGGCCATGCTGGGGGAAGTACGTCATTGGGGGTGGGCTTAGTGAGTTTAACAAGCCTTGCAGCCCTCTCTCTCTCTCTCTCTCTCTCTCTCTCTCTCTCTCTTGACTTCCTGATGTGAACCTTGGCTTTCTGCTCCAGCCCTGGCCATCATGCCTGCCTCCACAATAGACTCTAATTCCCTGGAATTGTCAATTGTAAGCTCAAATAAACTCTTCCTTTAATAAGTACCCTTGGTCATGGTGGTTTTATCATAGCAACAGAAAAGTGACTAATGGTCATGTTGTTCACACTCTCATACTGAGAGTGGGGTGGTGGCTGTGAACAACCTGACCATGTGGTGTTTGTAGAAATGTGGAAGACTTTGGAATTTTGGGCTAGAAAAGCTGTTGACTACTTCTACTAGAATGGCCCATTAAGCAGATCTATTCTAGTAGAAACCTGTAAGAAAGCATTGTTGCAAAAAATGTAGTTCCAGAGGAAAATAAAGACTTAGGCAACAACTGGGATATTTTGGCAAAGAGTCTGGCTGCAGTTTGCCCACAGCCCAAATGCTTCCCTGATGCTAAGTTGAAAAGCAATGGACTACTGTCTTTGGTGGAGGATATTTCAAGACAGCCTAATGTAGAAATGGTGGTGTGGCTATTAATGGTGAATATTGTGCAGATCTACAGTGAAAAAGAGCAGATGGGGCAGAAAGAAATGCAGAATATACAGTTTGGATCTGAAAAGTGCACTAGGAAGATTAATGGTGGGGCCAAGGCTTGTGAAGGAGAGGCTCCCTTTTATAAAGAGATCAAAGTGGTTAAGGAGAAGCCTAACTATTTACAAATCAAAAATGGAAAAAGTGAGATTAAAGTGATTAAAGAGAGGCCTCAAGATTTACAAGTAAGCCAGGCGTGGTGGTGCACGCCTTTAATCCTAGCACTCTGGAGGCAGAGACAGGCTGATCTTTGTGAGTTCAAGGCCAGCCTGGTCTACAGAGTGAGTTCCAGGACATCTGGGACTACAGGGAGACCCTGTCTCGAAAAGACAAAAAAAATATTTACAAGTAAACAACAGAAACAGTACCTTCAGGGAAAGACCACAATCAGCTAAGCCTCCAACTTTTGAAAGGAATATACTGAAAGGGTATTCTGCTCCAACAAGTCCAGGACAGAGATAAGTTGCAAATGTGGTTGAAATAGGCCAGGGTCCATCCCAAACTTGCAGCCAACCTCTGCACTTTCATTCATGTGGTGCTGGCTTTAGAGGCATGAAGGATGCAAGAGTGAAGGGGTCATCGGTTCTTCCTCCTCCATTTCAGAGAGGTGCAGAGGCCAAGCAGAGTGCATCAGGGATGTTCCTGAATAAAGAAGGACCTGATAGACCATTGTGTGAAGCTGTGAATGTGAAGCCTGGTTGGCAGTGGAGACCCCAAGAAGACATTTGAGATGCCAGAACTGTGAGATATTTGCCAAGGAAAGCTGCATACAGGGAGTGGTAACAGCCTAAGGAAGAGCTGTATGTTGCAAATAAAGCTGGAATTGCTGAGCCATCTAAGCCCTTTGGAAGTAAAGTACCGGAAGTCACACATGGAGCTACTGGACTTAGTGTTTTCGCTGCTGGTTTTTGGTCTTGTTTTGGTCCAGTATTTCCTCACTGTGCCTCTATTCCTCCTTTTTGGAATGGGAATGTGTATTCAGTTCCACTGTAGGTTGGGAGTATATAATTTGTCTTTTGATTTTACAGGAGCTTACAGTTAAGAGATTAGACTGGGTCTCAGAAGAGACTTTGGACTGTAGACTTTTGAATAGACTTGAAACTGGTAAAGACTATGCGGGACTTTTAAGGTTGGACTAATGCATTTTGTATTTTATATGGTCATGGGGGCCAGGGAGTGGAATGTGGTGGTTTGAATGAGAGTGTCCCCCATAAGCTTTAAGTATTCAGACATTTTGTCCCCAGTTGGTGGCACTGTTCTGGGAGGTCTTAGAAGGTGTGGCCATGCTGGAGGAAGTACATCATTGGGGGCAGGTTTAGTGAGTTTAACAAGCCTTGCAGTCTCCTCTCTCTCTCTCTCTCTCTCTCTCTCTCTCTCTCTCTCTCTCTCTCGACTTCCTGTGCTCATTGGAGATGTGAACCTCAGCTTTCTCCTCCAGACCCAGCCACCATGCCTCTAGCCACAATGGACTCTAATTCCCTGGAACCATCAATTGTAAGCTCAAATAAACTCTTTCTTTTATAAGTTCCCTTGGTCAACAATAGAAAACTGACTAATACAGGCTATGTATTGAAAAACAAAAAGATCATCCTGGGTCAAAAATAAGTCCGTTGATAGTCTAAGGATATGCAGGTAATAGTTCCCAAACTCAATAAATTGGGTACTCAATACTAGTCAGTTTATTTTACTTAAGTGTGTCTTATTTAATATTATAAGCAAAAATAAAATAAAATAAAATTATTGTCACAAAATCTGGTGAATATTAATAATAATTAAAAATAGAACATAGCCAGGTGTGGTGGTGCACACCTTTAATCCTAGCACTTATGAGGCAGAGGCAGGCAGATCTTTGTGAGTTCAAGGCCAGCCTGGTCTACAGAGTGAGTTCCAAGACAGCTGGGGCTACAGGGAGACCCTGTCTTGAAAAGACCAAAAAAAAAAAAAATAGAATTTAAAATGAAACACCATTTGTTATGATTTCATCAAAATTTAATTCATACATACTATTTTACATACTCTTTCTATGTAAATTAGTTTATATTTCAGTTCATTGGAAAATGATCAGATAAATGGGCTGATATACATATGTGTGTGTACATGTGTGTGTATGCAAGGAATTTCAAATACTAAAAAAAGGTGATATTTTTGAATCAAGATTGTTTTATTGGATCAAAATTATAGCAAGGTGACAGGTTCTAATCTGATTCTCCAATGCATTGACAAAACACTCTGACCAATACCAATTTGGAGAGGAAAGGTCTTATATCTCCTGGGTCGCACAGTTCATCACTTAGGGAGCCCAAGTTAGGAACTCAGGGTAGGAACCTGGAGGCAAGAGCTGAAGCAAGGCCATGGAGGAATACTACTTACTGGCTTGTTCCTTTGGCCCATGCTCAGCCTGCTTTCTTATATAATACTCAACAACCTGCCCAGGGGTGTCAGTGCCCAGAGTGGGCTGCACCTTCCCACATCACTCAACAATCAAGATGATTCCCCATAGATGTGGTCACAGGCCAATCCAATGGAAGCAATTCCCCAACTGGGGCTCCCTCACCCAGGTTACATGCTGGCACTTGTTCTTCATGTTGACACTAAAGCTATTCATCACAATTGGCCACTTGTCAACTGCAGACACAAAACATATCACTATTAAACCATAAGCTTTTCATTTGCCCCCAATATTTGATGTTAATATTAATTTCACAACATAAGACAATAAAACCTTAAAATTCCCACAGTCTTTAAATCTTAAAGCACTTAAAAGTTCATAGTTTCTTTTAAAATTATCTTATCTGTGGTCTCATGTAAAATAAAACAAGTAGTGTCTTATTTCAAAGGGAAGAATTAAGCACACCTAAGCTAAACCTAATTCCAGCAAAGTAGCTCAAGGCTAGACATCTGAGATTCACTCACAATCTTCTGGGCTCCAAAGGGTGTCTGCAGCTCCACTTTTCTGGGTCTGCCAGCTGCAGCACACACAGAACCATCTGCCCAGGGGTGGTACCATCCACAGTGGACTGGGCCCTCCTGCATCACTCAATAGTCAAGAAGATGCCTTCACAGATATGGCCACAGGCCAGTACAATGGAGCCAGTTCCTCAATTGAGGCTCCCTCAACCCAGGTATGACAAGTTGACAATAATCTAAGAGAGAAAGCCACAAACTCTGAGGTTACTAACAACATACATCTTCTCATAGAACAATAGATAAAGTCCTACAGTGCTAAAAATTAATTGTAGAAGTAGTGGATACCAAGAGTTTGGCAAATTTGGTATGACGGAGACAAACATGAAGGAGGAACAAAGTCAATGCATGAAGCAACACTGAGAATATTACTAGCACTGTAAGATGATGCCTGGAGTAAGCCTAGCTTGGCTGGTAGGGAAGCCAGGTACAGTGGACATCAGATTGTTCAATGAAGTGAGATTAAAGAGGTTGAGAGGGAAACAAACTAACCACCCTTCCTCAAATCATCCTGCAAACTACAATTCAAAGTCACTTGAAGAACTCTATTATTAAATCCTCTCAAAACTACAGGGATCTAAGACCTACAGCAAACCATGCTGTATGTGCCCCACTGAATTTTACACAACAATGAGGAAACCTTTAAAAAATATTTGGACTTATTACAGATTTGTTGAACAAACAAAACATTCTCAAATATGCAGTTATATGATTTCAAAATTTCTGTTATTGCACACTACTCATACACAGATACACAGTTCTCTGTCATGGGTGTAAAGGGCCTTAACTTTTATTTCCCTAATATCCAAATGGGTTCTGGTTATGGTACATTAATAACTTTCTAAGGAATATGTGCCCTTCTTTGCCATGGTCACCTAACCAAGAATCACCATGTATAATTCATCTCTTCTTTATGCACAGCTGCAAATATTTTACATTTTTTAAAGTTTTAGATCTAATTGAAAATATCAAACTTATCTCATGCTTTGTGACATTTAGAATAGGAAATTCAAACTTCAGTTCATAAATTTGAATTAGAAAATAGCACTATCATTAATTCTGCATCATAGTATTTATGCTGATTTGAATATTTGTGACAGAAGGCATGTGATCTACAGGCCCCAAATACTTACTAAATTGTCATCTAAGCAAAGAGTTTGATGACTACTGGCCTAGACCATCACTATGAATGAGTTTAATCCAAGATTAAACATCAAACTCTGCAGTGTTCTACTATACATTCTCTTTTCTACAAGCATTGGGAGATTGGAAAGAAACACCTCTCAGGAGTGCACTCAAACTGAATAGCATATGAACCCTTATATGCAGGTCCTCAATGTGATTTTCTAGTTCCTGTTACTTGCTCTAGGAGTATCCTATTGTATTAGTTTGCTTCCCTGTGACTGTAATAAAGCACTGACCAAAACCAACCTGAGGAGAAATAGGGCTTATTTCATAGTATACTTCCAACTGACTGCCCATCACTGAGGAAAGCCATTGAGAAACTCAAGGCAGTAACTGAAAGAGACAATGCGGGAAAACACTGACTGTTTCTCCCCCCTTGGATTCCTCAGCGACATTTTTATATGGCCCAGCCCACCTGTCCAGGGTTGGCACTGCCCAGAGTGCGTTGGGCTCTTCTATATTCATCAGCCATTAAGAAAATGCCCCCACAGACATGCTCACAGGCCAGTGTCTGGTGGAGAAAATTTCTAAACTGAGGTTCCTTCTTTTCAGGTGACTCTACTTTGTGTCAAGTTGACAAACATCAGTCAGTACACCTACTGTTTCCTTGGTTTTCATATTCCTAAAGAACTGGTTGTAAATTTTACAGATAGGTAAAATAAATAACCCTAAAATATTTATCATTAATTATATGTGTTATTAATGTCCATATGGCTCTGATTCCCCTACCTGTCTGGCTATAGTTTTACATATATTCAAATTAGATGTCCATAATATGTTTGTCCTGGTTACAATATGGTACTTTCCACAGGACATAGAGTTAGTACTGATAAGGAACAGAAGCCAGAATTGGTAAGGTGATTATTAGTGTTAATTGTCAGCTTGACAGAATCAAGAATTGCCTGGGAGATGGGCCTCTGGGCATGCCTGTGGGAGATTACCTTGATTTGCATTAACTAATGCTGGAAGACCCACCTTGGCTGTGGGCAGGACTCCTCCCCCTGCAAGGGGCACTGAGTTGTCAAACTGAAGAAACAGAGCTGAGCAGAAACTCGCCTCTATGGCTTTCTGTTCCTGACTGTGGGTACTATGTGACCAGCTGCTTCAAGCTGCTCCCACTTGAATTTCCTGCCATGATGGTTTATACCCTGAACTCTTAGGCTAAAAATAAACCCTCTTTCCATTAAGTTACTTTTCTCAGGTTATTTTATCACAGCAACAGAAAACAAAGAGAGAGACTTAGAATTCCCTTATATCAAGACAGTATTGGAAGTCAAAAAACCCAAAAACAAAAAGAAAATCTTAGAATATGAATGCTCTTTAAAGGAAATAAATGTCATGCAGAAATGTCTAATAAACCCAGAAAAATGCATTTGAGTTGGAGTGATAAAGATTCAGATTTTTAGGAAAACACACAAAGAATAAAACAGAACCAGGAACAAATTTTCGAAGGTAAGGCAGTCATAAAAATCTATCAAAAATTTGTACATGAAATGTACAGCCATTAAAGTATAAGGATTTGGAGGTAGAGAGATGGCTCAGTAGTTAAAAGCAATGGCTAACCTTGCAGAGAGGACACAGCTTGGTCCCACCAGGAACATGGCAGCTAACAACCATCCATAACTGCAGTTTCAAGGAATCTTATGTCCTCTTCTGACTTTCACAGTAACTGTAGGACTTGGGTGCCCATACATATATGCGGGCAAGATACTATTAAATTAATTAATTAATTAAAAGTTTAAACTTAAAGATTCAATATTTGAAATATGCTAATATACTACACACAAATAATAGGGAAAAGAAAAATTAATGCTTTATACTATTTTTGAAAAATGAACCCAAAATGCATTCCAAGGGCAAAAAGCAAGAAAAGCATAAATGAATAATTGAGAAAAATGCAGGATCAATTGAAGGTCTTCATCATGCAACTACCAGGGATCTGAAAATAAAATCAACAAAGGCCATGGCAAGAAAGTGGTATTTGAAGAGATAATTAACAGGGAACACTTCAGCATTTCAGAAATTAATGAGGAAAGTCACAAATGTACCTATATTGAATAAATGAGTAAACAGAAATTTCTTTTTCTTTTCCTTTTCACTTTCCTGTTTCCTTTTCTTTTTTAGACAAAATCTTATGCAGATTTGCTGTGTAGCCAATGATGACCTTGAACTTCTATTCTTTCTACTTCTACCTTCCTCTAACTCTGAAATTAGCATTTCATTAATTCTAGTGAATTACAGGCAATAGCACCACCTCAGGTTTTATGTAATGCTGGGCTCAAACGCCAGGCATCCTCTGTGCTACCTAAGTACTCTACCAATCAAGCTACATCCTTAACCCAAGAATATCAAACTTTCAAGACTACGAAAGAAAAGAGATAATAGAAAATAACAAGCATTATTATTATATAATAATGATATAAACAATATCAGCATTTTTCTTTGCAAATGATTCTAGAAAAATCACACACACTTCCAAAATTAATAAAAAAGTAATAATGCTTTAATAACATATACTCCTCTAAATATTACAAATATTATATAATTATCTTCAACTTTAGAACAGTGTGGAAACAACTGCATATTCAGTAGAACTTGTATTCTCCATATTGAATGGGGGCCTCTTTCCAGGCCTGGGGAAAGTAGTGCTGTATTCCCTCCCAAGGCTTTCCAGTAGCAGTGAACCATGACTCGCATTCCACCATGCAGACTGGTGGGTAAAATATGGATCTTCTGCAAAGCATTGCTTTACAGTTAGAGGTAAGTTGGTAACATAGATGTGCTAAATGCATTCCTTGTTTTCTTTCTTTGACTTTCTTCTTACTTCCTTCTCTTTCTGTCTCTATCTTAATTTCATCTTTTCTTTTCAGTTGCTTTTTTGAGACAAGAGACTCCCTATTTTGCTCCAGCTGACTTGGAATTCACAACCCTCTTGTCTCAGACTCTAGATTGCTGGGAGTAGAGGTGTGCAACACCATACCAGGCAAATACAAGTTCCCTGATTTGGAAATGTTAACTTGCAATGTTTTCAACTTTCCTTGGGGTTACAAGATAAGTTCAGGAATAGATACATGACAAGCCAGGACCCAGAATGTGAGGATAAATAATTGCAGCAGTAGATTTTGTTGTGCCTTTCTCAGATCAGGTAAATTAAACAATCAGAAAACAAGTAATGAAATGGGACATTTGGAGAATTCAATTAACAAGCTCAAGCTGGTGTGTGGTTGAACCAATCCCCACATCAACTTTATTTGTAATCACACATGTAGCTGTTTTTTTAAACGAACTGTCCCTATGATAGATAGGACATCAAGAAAAAAATATTAAATTACAAGTGAAAACATAATATAAACTAAGCTCTTCAAACAAATTCAACAAAATTGTCAGAAAGGTTTAGAAAAACACATATTTAGAAATAAAATAACAAATAGATTTTTTAATCAAAAAGTTCCTATGGATTAATGATCTTAAGATTAAACTAAACAGGAAACATTGCTTTTAAATATGTGCAGTAATTGCTGAAATCATCCTGAGAATAAATTTAAAACATTAGTAAAGACGAAGAGAGAAATTTGTAGTAAGAAAGGAATAGCACATCAAGAAGATAAAAGTTTTTCATTTAATTCCAGACTTCTAAATGATATAAGGCAAAAGTAACAGAGTTATGAGATTAAATAGAAGATTTATAATTATGGCAGGAATTTTTAACACATTCTGTCAGGTACTAATTTATATAATATTTGATTGATTAAACCATGGTTCAATCATACAATATCATAGTTTGCACTTTTAAATTTCTCAATAGAGCTCTGTGGTGGTTTGAATGAGTGTCCCCCATAGGCTTTAAGTATTCAGACATTTTGTCTCCAGTTGGTGGCACTGTTTTTGGAGGTCTTAGAAGGTGTGGCTGTGCTAGAGGAAATATGTCACTGGGGGCAGGCTTAGTGAGTTTAACAAGCCTTGTGGTCTCCAGTCACTCTCTCTTGGCTTCCTGTACTTATCGTGAGATGTGACCCTCGGTTTGCTGCTCCAGCTCCAGCCGCCATGCCTCCTGCCACAATGAACTCTAATTCCCTGGAACCGTCAATTGTAAGCTCAAATAAACTCTTCCTTTTAGAAGTTCCTTGGTCATGGTGTTTTGTCACAGCAACAGAAAAGAGACTAATACAAGCTCTAATTTCATTATATATAAAAATGTGTCAGGTGCATTTAAACTAAAATAGATATATTCTGGTGTCAGTGTGTGTATATCCGTGTTTGTATTATATAAATAATACTTTGGGAAAGATACCTGCTAAGATATGAGTGTCCACAGTATGGTAGTCTAATGATATCTGCATAATGACAAAATCAGTTGACATGCTAAGGTGACTGGGGAAATTGTACATTAGGTAACCATCTGTATTGGGCATTCATCGACCAGCATAATGTCCCTGCTGCATTCAAGTTATTGTATATTGCAGGAGTCCGTTCTTTTTATTTATTTATTTTTATTTTATATGTATGAATGTTTTGCCTGCAAGCATGTATATGCACCAAATGCATGGCTGTTGCCTACCTAAGCCAGCAAAGGGCACATATATTATGACACTGGAGTTACTTATGGTAGTGAACCTTAGTGTGGGTTCTGAGAACTAAACCCAGGTCCTCTGCAAGAGTAGCAAATACTCTTAACTGTGAACTCATTTCTCTAGCTCCTCTTCTTTTTTAATTTTTGGGTAGCTCTTCAAGGTGTAGGTGTACCAATATTTGTTTACCATTCCCTCATCAATGATATCTATATTCATCTCTGTAAACATATTATTTTTTTGGTCATTTTGAGACAGGATCTCCCTTTAGTCCCAGCTAGCCTGGAGCTCACTATGTAGACCAGGCTGGCCTTGAACTCACAGAGATCTGCCTGTCTCTGCCTCCAGAGTGTTGGAATTAAAGGCATGTGCCACCACATCCAGCTCAGTAAATATTTTTATATCATTATATGGTAATCTCAAAACTTTCAATATACTGAATTATTTATTTTTCATGGCAATTTCCTTTTGCTTTCACAATTATTCAAAAAAACAAGAAAAAAATATTACAAATAATATTTTAATCATCTTTCTTCTTATATGATTGCATTTTAGATCTCTAACTCCTCACTTAGTCAAGTAGTAGTGTCAACCTTCTCTGGTTATAGCCATATAACCAAATGGTTACATTGTGCCTAAAATATTTTCAATCTAGGCTACTGCACAAATTACTATACAAGCCATGTTTCATCCAAGTCTTTCAGAATTCATCTCATGTTTTATGGCTAAAAAATATGTCAAAAAGAAACATACTAAGCTGGCAAACTAGCACATTGGGCAAAGGAACTGTTGCCAAGCCTGATGACCAGAGATTGATTCCCAGGTTCTCTGAGCACCACAGAACAACAGTAGCACATGGATTCTCCTTTCCTTCTTCCCAAAATAAATAAAAATGCAATAAAAATGTTTTAAAGCCTTGTTTATATCTTCACTTCAGTATTACCCCCTCTCACAAGTGAATACCTCAGAGAAGCCATTTCTTACAGAATGAGCACCATAAGGGAATTTAAGTATCCATTACAAAGGAACCCTAAGGAAGCACTTCCTGGGGATATGCGTAGGAGTGTCCAAGAACAGATGTCCTGCTTAGACAGGTATATCTCTTCCAGCTGTTAGAACTTGACAATAGAGCTGGAGAGATGGCCTAGCGGTTAAGAGCGCCGACCGCTCTTACAGAGGTCCCGGGTTCGATCCCCAGCACCCACATGGCGGCTGAGAACCGTCTGAAACTCCGATTCCAGGAGAACTCCAGTTCCAGGGGAATCCGAGACCCTCTTCTGACCTCCGCGGCATTGCACGACACGAGTGCACAGACTTGCATGCAAACAGTACATTCATACACATACAGAAATAAATAAAATTAATAAAAATAAATAAATAAATAAATAAATAAATAAAATAAAAAGAACTTGACAATAGAGGAATCAGAATCGATGTGAAGCACCAATTTAGCTAACTGCTTGATAAATTTATTGGGGTTAACTAAAGACTGATATTAAGCAGTCAATGTAAAGTTCAGGATGGCTACTCCAAGGTAAGAGACAGTTCTATGTACTCAAAGCCAGTATGGAGGAAGCATAAAAAAAAAAAAAAGTCAACAAACAGAAGTTTTGCCCCACATTCTCTTGTACAGGAACTAAGAGTTAGCTCCAATATAAACTTCTAGGAAATAAATGCAGGATGACAATAGAGAATCTCGGTTTGCCTAGGGGAGTGTAGGAGGAAAGACACTCCGAGGTGACAGAAGTTTAGGTCACAAATTTTCAGAGGCAAGAAAGCGTTGAGGGTATTCACTTTAAAATGTAAGTGAATTTGGAAAGGCCCTGGGGGAGCCAACGACATCAGAATTCTGATTCCTGACTATTCCTAATGAAAGGACCCCAAGAAATATCACTTCATAATAAAAATCCATGTCTCAATCTTTCTTTGGGAAGACTCTTGGATTAGGTGGCCTCTAAGCCTTCATCTAACCAAAAGATTATGATACTAAGGTATTAAATATTGACAGACAAATAACATAACCTCAATAAATATTTGCTGAAATGAATGTAAGTGAACTGAATTCAGGAAGTAAAAGGGTCAATATTTTATGACTTCAGTTTATCTAATTCTCACAGCCTAACAGCTGTATGAACTTCCTTTCCTTTGAAAGTCTTACATTTGCACACCACATTGCCCTGCTAGATTTTGTAAGGTAGAGTTCCTCTTAATACCATATTTCAGAGGTCAAATTGGCTTTGGTGTTTTATTTTTTTTTTAAAGTAGCTCTTCCCCCAATATTATTATGTCTAAACATAGAATTTTCATATCTTTTATCTAAAAATAAATTACCTGGGCTTGATTGCACGTAGGATCATGGAAAAATGAGCATAGATTTTTGCTTAACAGATATTCAATTTCTTTCTTACAAAGACACTTTATGATTTATGATCCTTAATGACCTACTTGTTTGAAAAAACCATGGAAGGTATCAATGAGTTTTCTTCAATTGGTTAAAATATCATACGTTTCTTTCACCAGTTCAGACATCATTGTCTTTGATCACAATTCACAGAATTTAGTGAGGAGGTGGAAAAGAGAATTGTTACAGAAGATGAATCAACAACACGATGGACAAAGGATCACAGAAGTAATGAAAAGATTTTTTTAACTTCAAAAAATAAGTCAGAAAATGTAAGAATCTTTGGAAAAGGAAATGAACTCTCACTTTTGCAGAAATTGATGTGTCTAACACATTATATATTCTGTCAAAAAGGGCCATATTTACTTATGATCATGAACACTCTGACAGTATTTTCTTGCAGATTTTTTAAGTAAACTGTACAAAGCACATCATATTCATTAGTTACCTTGAGAATATTTCAAAATAACTAGTACTTATCACACAGCACCTATTAATTTTGATGTGTTTTATGTGCCAATTTTTCAGATTGACTTTAATCCAAAAGTTATTCTAGACATTGTCAAAATGGATTACATGGTCTATATTTTCAGAATCCAGAAATTGCTCTCCGTGGCAGTGTATAATGTCAATTTTTCAATAAATTAGCAGAAATAAAATTGCATTTTTTTTGTTCTGTCACAAGATAAAGACAGGGGACATAATTATTAATAGATCAGGCAACTCATTTTCTATATGTTTATTTAAATTTAGTAAAAACACGGTTGGTTCACTAAACTTGGTAAACTCATTTAGAACTTTCTTTGCCTTCTCCACTCAAGAACTGTGTCTGTGCTATAACCTAATTAGGAAAGCCTCAAGAGACAATGGTTTTTTTCTTGTGATGAAATAGGAAGTGAGAATCTTGTCTTACTTTCTCACAGAGTTTAAAATTTTCATTTACATGAAATAAGACTGAAAATACTTTGGCAGTTATCTTCCTCAAAGTAATTAAAGCTTAAAAGTTGTTTTCATTATGATTTTTGATAGGAATGTATAGATAGCAATGTAGAGGAAGTTGCCAGGTTGAAATGGAATGTATTGAGAGTGAGCTGTCTAAAACATAAAATGTACCTTTACAGAAGCAATATCAATGGTGTTCAGATGCCTCTCTAGTCTTTTAATGAATTATCATATGAAAAATATTGTACACTATTTTTAATCAATAAAGTTAAAACCCGAATTATAATTTTGCATTTAACTTATGTACCATGCTTGGGATAAATGCAGTTTTATCATGTTTCTCCAGAATGATTGTAAAAGGCATATAAATCACTGTTTTAAAAGATCAGTTTAAAAATACTTGCTTACTATATGAAATAATTTTTTTAATGTGTATGAGTGTACTGTCTGCATGTGGGTAGGTGCACTCATGTTGTGCAATGCTTCAGAGGTCAGAAGAGGGCATCAGATTCCCCTGGAACTGGAGTTAAAGACAGGTCTTAGCCACCATATAGGTGCTGGGAATAGAACCCGGGTCCTCTGGAAGAGCAGTCGGAGCTCTTAACCACTGAGCCATCTCTCCAGCCCCTGAAATAATTTTTTTTTTGCTCTTTTTGAGACAGGGTCTCCCTGTAGCCCCAGCTGTCCTGGAACTCACTCTGTAGACCAGGCTGGCCTTGAACTCACAAAGATCTGCCTGCCTCTGCCTCCCAAGTGCTAGGATTAAAGGCATGTGCCATCACACCTGGCCTCTGAAATATTTTTAATGGTATGAATTGTTAAACTATGAAAAGTAGGAAAAAAATTACCTGAAATACTACTTTTTTAGCCTTTGCTATTAGGATTGAATTAGTCATCTATTGCTTTGTAACAAACTTCCCAAATATTAATATCCATATATTAATTGATAATTTTTGAGGTTTAAGTATTGAAAAATCAGTTTGCTTAGTGATTCTCAGATTCTCTTATGAAATTTGAATCAGATTGTTGTATAAGGTTTCAATCATCTCAAGACTATCCAGGTGGGACAGAGGGATCTATAACCAGCATCCCTTACAGTGGTGAAGGGAGACCTCAATCTCATCATTTCAGCTTGCCAAAGCAAGTGACAGGAGATCCAGAGGTCAGAAGAAAGTCAGTATTCTTTATAAACTCAGCTCAAAGTGGCAGACTATCACATGGGTCGTTGCTGCTAGTCACAGAATATGTCAGGAAATTTCATAACAATGTGCAAAGTGGAGGACAGACCACCAGCTTGAATTCTTGGAAGCACTGAACATAGCAGATCAATTCCATGGATAGCATAGCAGTGCATTTCTTTAGGTTCCAGGACATTATACAACAAAAACGTTTTAATATAACCAAATAGCCTATATGTACTATATGATAGGATGCATCTTATTATATGTTGTTTATCTTTTCTCAGCAATATGCTATCACAAATAATTCAGTGACAAGATGTTTTTCATGAAGCTCTTCTCTTTGCATTTCAGATCATGTGGTTTGGGGATCATTTCTGAAAGTTTCACAAAAGTCTCCAAATCACTTTGCAATTGAGTTGTATCAATTAACTCACGGTTGGTTTTGAGAATAATTCCAGTGCCCCTGCTCCTTTTAGAGGCAGCGGGGAGCCTCAAAGCTTGGAAGCTGATAGCTCCACTTCATTTTATGTTACTTTTCTTATTTCTTACTTCACTAGCTTTGTTCCTAAGCTTAAAAGCCATTAGTGTATGTGCATTCTTCTCCCTCTCTGTGTCTCTCTCTCTCTCTATCTTTGTCTCTCTCTCTCTCTCTCTCTCTCTCTCTCTCTCTCTCTCTCTCTCTGTATGTGTGTATAAGATAAGAAAGAAAAGTAGTAGAGACAAAAATCTTTAAGAATGAGAAGAAAGAGGAGGTATTATCTAAAAGGGTGGTAATATGTAATCAATGAGCTATTTTCCAGGGCTGGTAATTATTTAGTGACAGAGTAGTGAGAAAGGAGAGGCCCTAGCACTTGAGAGGCTGAGAAATGAAGACTTAGAGGCCAGACTGGCTAAATAGCCAACTCACTGCCACTGGAAATGCTGGTAAGAAAGAAGAAGCAAGATAGAAAGGAGAAGTGGAAGGGGGAAGGAGAAAGGAAGGAAGGGAGAGGAGAAGGCAAGGTCTGAGGGAGTAAGGAAGGGATAGGAAGAGGGGGAGTGGGAGGAAGGGAGGGTAAGTAGGGAAAAAGTAAGGGAGAGGGGAGGGAGAGAAGGAGGGAGGAAGATAGGAAGGAGAAGTGAAGGAAAGGAAGAGTAGAAGAAAACTAATATATATCCTGATGGGACAAAGAAGGTAAGTGGTAGAAGAAAGACTGGGCAATGGAATTTTCTTCAGGACACCACAGCTTTCCCTGCTTGAGAGTTAGAGGAGATGCTGAGAGGCAGAATATTCACAAAATTTATTTAATCTTGCTTATCTCTTTCATTCATTTTCTTTCTTGTTCCTTTCTATTTTAATACTAATTTCTTATGGTGTAATCATGACAGATTGGAAATAATTAACAAAATACTCTGCGTTTAAGAGTAGCATGATTTATAAAACCGACTGAATCTCTTCACAGTGCTTAAACATAGTGTATTAGTCACTTTTCTGTTGTTGTGATAAACCACTATAACCAAGGGAACTTATAAAGAGAAGAGTTTATTTGAGCTTACAATTGATGGTTCCAGGAATCAGAGTCCATTGTGGCGGGAGGCCTGGTGGCTGGAGCTGGAGCCGAAGGCGGAGGTTCATATCTTGCCATAAGCACTGTCGAGAGAGAGAAAGAGAGAGAGAGAGAGAGAGAGAGAGAGAGAGAGAGCCTGGAGACTGCAAAGCTTGTTAAACTCACTAAGCCCACCCCTAATGATGTACTTCTTCCAGCATGGCCACACCGTCTAAGACCTCCAAGAACAGTGCCACCAACGGGAGAAAAAAATGTCTGAATACTTAAAGCCTATGGGGGACACTCTCATTCAAACCACCACACACAGTATTGTTAAAACAACCATATTTTTACCACAAATTCACACTTTTATTCAAGTTTTTAGAAGCAGCTATTTGTTTCACATTCGTGATTAAAAAATATATTCTTAGATTTATTTTCAAATGATTAGCATGAACAAATTCGGCTGTTCTGTTCTCTTATTGCAGCTTTAAGAAATATTATGACTGCATTCATAGTGTACCAGAGTTGCCTCTATGTGATGGTTATTGAAATTCATGTTTTATTGAAATAATCCATGTATGTATTTTATTTCTCTCACTAGAATGTAAAATCTGGGCAGGAACCTAATCTTAAAGATCTTTAATTCTCATATTAATTTTCAGAATGTCTACCATAGTGTTTAATATATAAATATTTGTTGAGACATTAAATGATGCAGTTAAGAATTTGAATGTAGATTTAATATACCCTTATATCTGTCTGCTAGATTCCTTAACGTAAAACATAATGAAAATCCTTAGTTGTAATTATTTGAGCCAGATGTTTAGGTAGGAAAGCAGACAGACTTGCTGAAAAGGATACACAGCTAAAAATGTATTTGACAATGCTCTGGGGCTGGAGAGATGGCCTATCAGTTAAGGGTGCTGACTGCTCTTGTAGAGGACCCAGGGGTTTGATCCCTAGCACCCACATGGCAGCTGAGAACTATCTTTAACTCCAGTTCCAGGGGAATCCGACAATGCTCATTTAACATCTAAAACTCATTTGCTTGAAGAATGTTTTCATTCATTCATTTGGAAAAAAATTAAACATCAACCTCCTTGATGTATTAATTGCATCTGGCTAAAACCTTAAAATCAGAGTTTATTGGTTGTTGGTAACCTTTGCCTGATTTTAAGTGATTTTAGAATGTTATAAAGATGAACTGGAATAAGCAGGTTGTGAGAATATGGAAGATTTTAGGTTGTAAGCCTGAGCCTTTAACAGCTAAACCCTATGCATCCTTATGTTTACAGAAAATTGTACCTCTCATCAGTCATCAGAGAAGCTTCTTTTTGCAGGCAATGAAGACTACCACAAAGTTCCACAACTGGTCAAATGCAGAGAATAAGTGTATATTTGGTGTCCAGCCCTAAGTGATACATCTATGATGCTTTAGATTCAGGAAACATTGAAGAAGAGAGGGCAGAAAGAACATAAGAGCCCGAAGCAGAAGGACAAGTCACGTGATGCTAATTAATGCATTCTAGAAATCTCAGGGAAGCTGCACTGATGAAATCTCCACAGTGTGGTTGTCTAACAAGATGTTCACACTGGCCAACCACTTCACATGCCAAAGTGGATGGGGAAAATGTCATAGAATCTCACTCTAGAAGAAATACCAACAATGGATGATGAAGGAGGGAAAATCAGTTTTGTCTCAAAACTAGCTCTCTGTGAGGCCCTCTGATCCCAAGTGTGCACCTAAACATGGGTACACACAAGAATCACCAAATAGATCAATGCTACATATATAAATAATAATAATCAAAGAAGAGGACAATCGAATTGAGAGGGGTCAGGGGAGACTTGGGAGGAGTTGGAGAGGGACTGGGATGGGTGGAAATAATGCATGTACAACAGTCATGTGCAAATTTCTCAAATAAATACATTTTAAAAATAAAAAAGAATGTTTGACAGTTATCAAGAATGATCCAGTAAGAAATAATGAAAATAAGACAGTAACTATGGGACAGACAGAAGATGACGGTGGAAATGAACAAACGTCGACAAGATGGCATGCGTATTTAGTTCTGTTTGGCTTCAGGATGGTGAATTAAAGGATAATTAACTATTACTTAGGTAAGATAAGAAGTAGTTGACCAAGAAAGAAAGAGTGCAAGTTAATGCTTTTTACTAATTCAAATAGTACTATCTGACTCATCTGTGGAGGAAAAAGAGCAGACATTAGTTAAGAAATACCTGTGGGGAGTTTGGGAAGTTGTCATTGTATAAGAAATGACAAGGATCATGCAGAGAGGAGAAAAGGGGAGGGGGGAGTCAGACTGAAGGGTGCAGAAAAGGAAAAAAGGGGAACAAATGACTGAGCTCTTACATATTGTTTCACATCACTATTAACCATTTCAGTATATTATTTGGACAAGCTATTAAAGTTATTTTGCCAATAACCATAATAGTTATTCAACCAAATACAAATATGCACTAATATACAAGTCTTGATAGCATGCTTTTTTGATCACAGCTTTAAAATAACCAATGCTGTGTTTTATCTCATAGAACATGTTAGTCTTTGTTCCTTAAAAGGTAGCAAAGTCAAGCTGATGAGGCTAGGGGTTGTCCTAATATTAACCTTTAAAAGATGTAATACCGTTTATTTTAGCAACTCTTACCATCAGCTTTTCTATCAGAAACATAGCCAACTGTGGTGAACTTCCTTACACTATTGATAAACTCTTTTGTGCTGACTGTCTTTTAAGGAAGCAAGTCATCAGAGAGAACATGACAGATTGAGCATGACATAAAAATCAGCCATCTTCAGTACTGTGTTGAAATCCAAAGAGTTTACCATCACTGAGCCATATCAGCATTGATGGATGTGAAGAAAAATGTAAAGTCATGGGGCTGTGTGGCTTAATACCTTCTCTGGGATAAGAGAAATGAGGGTGATATCTTCTTAGAAATAGAAAATGTGGGGCTACAGAGATGACTCAGCGGTTACTAGCACTAGCTGCTTTTCAGAGACCTGGATTCAGATCCCAGTACTCACATGGCAGCTAGTAAGCATCCATAACTCCAGTTGCAGGAAATCCAATGCTTTCTTCTCACCAAGGATTGTAACACATGGGTGCACTCACATACATGCAGGCAATACACCCAGACACATCAAATAAAAATAAATAAAATTTTAAAAGAAATATGAAATTATTCAATAACCATTTTAGTAACTGTGGATCTTTGTTTTTATGTCTAGGCTTTTCTTTTTTGATTTTTAAAATTAAGCCTCTTGACAAGAGTAATCTGCAGTTCCCTTTAGCTCTAAAATTTCATGGTGGTTCTGAGTCATGCTGACTCTGACTAATTTAATGTTAGAAATATCAACAGGCAAAAAGCTTTTATGCCAGGCAGTTCTACATATTTGAATCAATATGAGAGGAAGTAAATATTAAGGATTGGACATTTAAATCACTTTTAGGGAGACAGAAAACCCCAGAAAAACATGGGTTAAGTAACATAAACCAGATTAAACTGTCATGTTTGGGCCAGAATTCATCAACTATAGACACTTTTGTATGATTCAGTTTAATGTTGTTTTAGTCAGTGTGTTATCAACATAAGCAAACCATTACATTTTCTTCAAATTTACTTTTATTCTCCAGAAGATAGAAATCTGACAATCTGTCAAAGAAAGGTTGGAACATTTTTCATAGTGAGATGTTTTGAGTTCCTTAGGAATATATAGTAGAAATACTTTGCCGTTTGAGTATTGTATGAAAAGTGTTCTTGGTGCTTTAGGAAGGCGTCTGATTTAGAATTGAAAGCCTTTTTCTCCTACTTGTCTTCCTTTCCTATTAATTTGAAGGAAGTAGAACTTGGTACAACATATTCTTAGCCTGTAAAATTCTAACCCCAAGAAACTGATCTTTGTCTTTCCAGAAAGCACAACTCTAAACTATAATTGGGTACTGACTGTCTTTTAGTCATTTTTGTTTTTTGACACAGCCAACCTCTTACCTTTCTTACATGTGTCACAATTAGATATACTACCAAAGGATTAAGCTGCTATTTTAAAGAGAAATTGACATTCAATTCACTTCAGTTGTTCCTGAAGTTGACTCTCCAAGGTTCTTCTCAGCAGTCCTCAAGAAGTAAAGGGTTTGTGATGAGCTAAGACTTTTCAGACCCATAACTGATTTGACAATGGTGTATCTGGGCTGCTTGGTCTCTGAGAACCTGAACAGAAGTATAGGGTTATGAGCAAACATTTGTTAGTTAACTTTAGACATTATGTTACAAAAATACAAATGAATGCTTTAGGTTGTGATTTTTTTTTTTTTAAGTTGAGAAAACTTATTAAGATTTATTATAGGTCCCAAATTTTGTAGTCCCAGTGCTTAACGACAGATGGTGGTGTAACTCCACCAATTTCACAACTCTATTCAATTTGACATTGTAACAGATTATCTTTGGTTTGACTTCATGGAGCTAGAATTTTCTCTTTTCCCTGAATGCGTTAGGGAGGAGAATGGAAATATGGACTATAGACGAAGAGCCTATTTATTCGCTCAACCTCGCACTAACAGATGTGAAAAGAGGGCCCCGGTAATCTGCCTTGTCCCCCACCCCACCCCACCCCCCTGCGTGTGAAAAGGAAAGTATTTTACCTTATATTTATATTGTTCTGGCCAGATTTTAGAATGAGTAATATAACTTTGAAGATGGTATTTCTTAACAGAAAAGACATTTTAAATTGTGTTCCTCTCCTTTTTTTCCAGCTATTTAAGAAGTCATTTACATTTCCATGTGTCACAATTATATCTGATAAAATAGCAGTGGAAAAGGAAAATGCAGTTCATATTTAACTAAAAATTTTGGAGAAAACAGCCTGACTGAGTGAATGACTGTATTTTTATAGGGAGTAACTGAGGGTCTAAGTGACTCACTCAGAAAAGCATTAATGTTAAACCCCCATTTCTAATGCGTTACTCTCATAGCTCTCGTCCTCCACGCTGGCTTCAGTTAGTCTCATTTGGAGTGGTTTATTTTGTGTAAGATACTCCGACAGATACCATTTCAAACGAATTTATCTTTCCCCAGTACCGTAATAGAGCAGCCTTTCGGATTTTGTTGATTTGAGGTTTCGTCATAAAACAAGCTTGAAATCAAAGACATTTTCGTGAGGGAGGTTCGAGGGTCACTTCATGAAACTGCTCATCCACCCAGTGACCCTGGAACCTCTTGGAATGACTTTCGCCGACCCACGTGCTGCAAAAGAAACCTGAACTGTGTTTTAGGAGCTGCACCGCAACTTCAGGGTCACGGTTTGGCTTGGTCTCTCTCTGGAGCTCGCAGCGTTTCGTTGAAAGTTTGCTGTGATCCAGAGAGCTGGCCGGTGGCTGCCGCAAAAGAAAATTTTTCGTTCAGTGTTTGCCCTTCAGCGTCTTCCTAGGTTGCGGAAATCGGGTTTTCCTATTATGATACTGCAACTTTTTTTGGAGTCTGCAAGTACAGAACACTAGCCCTGGCGGGCTCCAGCAGCAGCTGACGGGAACAAAGCCTGCAGGGTTCCGGGCCGTGCCCAGGCGGGGGTGGTGGGCGACTTCAAGGAATTGCAAATAAATACACTTTATGACCACCCATCAACAAATTACGTGCCACCGTGGCAGCCCCTGGTAGCCGGACTGGGTCTGTAGAAGGGCCGAGAGCGAGGGGCCTGGAGGGAGGCGACAGGAGCAGACGAGCACAGGGTGAGCCCGGAGCCTGAACTTTCACCTCTCGAACCCGGGCCCAGCTCATTGGCTACGGCAGAAGGTCCCCGGAGGACAGCGGCTCTGGGCGATACCTGCCTCCTCCGCTCGGCTGGAGTCTTCCCGTTGGGAAGGACTGGTGGCTGGGGGATGGCTGCAGGCGAGCTACAGATAATGCGGGTGCAGAGAAGCAGGAGCTCAGATTGCTTAGCTGGACTCCCAGGAATAGGGCTCGGCCAGTTCGTGCCATCTCCTCCGACTGTGATACACTTCGGCAGCTCCAGCTGCTTGACTGGACTGTAGGAAAGAAACGTCTGAGCTCCAGCCTTCACCCTAAGAGGTCTTTGTGGTTAACTACCTGGACTCTCTCCCATCCTTGAGAAAGTAACCGCCTTTCTCCTCTTTGGGAACTTGAACTTCTCTGATGAGAGCCCAGACTCCTTGCAGTGCACCCTTCCTGTTCACTTCCCCAGGACACCTGGAGAGAAAGGGAAGTGGCTGGGGTGGGTGTATGCCAGGGAGGAAGGGAAAGAAATGGGGTGTGTTAGACCTTCTGACCATTCAGTTACCTTTATTCACCAGGCCCAGGAAAAGGTACGTCCTTCTCTTTTCAAGGATTTCCACATTGCCTGCTCTTCTCTTTTTCTAAATAGTTTCAGGTCAATTCAAAGTCCGTTTTATTTAGGTTTGCTAGTGAAGCATAGAAGCAGAAAGAAACACCCCCACCTTTCGGAAGGGCAAAGTAGGACCTTGAGGTCGTTTTGTAATGTTAATGACCGCTGCCTCCTCCTTTCGCTTCCACCTTGAAAATGGTTCGGATTAAGTGTCCACCTCTGAGCCTGCCATTCCGAAAAAGACCATTTGACAAAAAAGTGAGAACGCCGTCCGCCAGCAGACCACTTGAGGGGCTTTAAAAGCTCGGAGAAGGCACTGAAATTCAAAGCCGAGCTTTTACCTCCTTTCTCCTGCTTCTGCCAGGGGCCGTCTTGCCAGGACCAGCCCCGTGGCTTATTGACTTAGTTGGTTTCACTAGCAAACCTGGCGGTGTGTTTACAGCTGTGGGTGCCAGGGCTTCGTCCCCCTGAGAATTGCAGGTTCTGAAGGGAAGAGTTGGTGCCAGTTGTGTGTGTGTGCGTGTGTGTGTGTGTGTGTGTGTGTGTGAGAGAGAGAGAGAGAGAGAGAGAGAGAGAGAGAGAGAGAGAGAGAGGCGGGGGGTGGTCTGCCCTTTAGAGAAAGGCGTGCTGCTCTTGAGGAAAGGGAAGACTAAAGGAGCCGGGCCCCTCACTCTGTTTTCCATTGCGTCTTGGCCACAGCTATTTGGTGGAAAGTTTCTGCGCTTCTCCGAACGCCACGAGTCTGAGTTGGGAGCAGAGGTGCCGAGTGCTCAAGGGCTTGAGGGTCGCCTTGCCGCGGCAGGGTGGGACTGCCAGGAAACGCGGGAAAGGACCGCCTGCCAGGAGCTACAGTGGGGAGGGGGCTCCACAGGAACACCCAGATTCATGTCACGCAAACCATGAGGGCCTGCCTTGACCTCCTTCGGTCTTTATCCTGTCATACCCTCCTTTCTCCTAGTCCCTCGCTGGGCAGCCAGACCTGGGGCAGAAAAGGAGGGACTGGGTGGTAGAGACAGGGCCTGAGCATCCCCCACACCCGCGCCATTGCTTTGAAGTGCGCTGTGAGAGGGCTCTGATGATTTCTTCTCTCCTTTCATTCCTGTTATTATGCTACCTCTAGTCTCTCCTTGAATCAGTCTCAGTCTCTAAAAAATAATCACAGTTTGGTGGCCCCCTCTTTCCAAGCCCCGCCCAAGTGACCTGTGTTGCTGTACCACCAGGAAGCCCCAGAAGTCCCGGGCCCAGGAATGACAGAAGCCAGAAGGAAGAGGGAAGCAGCGGCGCGCGCGGCCTCAGCAATCAGGCCGCAGGGGCGCAGACCAGGGCAAGAAAGGACAGTCAGCATTGTAAAGCACGCGCAGGGCTCCTCAGTGACACCCAGTGCTTTCACTACCTGCCACCAAGGGCTTCGGATCCCTTCGAGGCTTTCTGCAGTGCACGTGGAATCCCCCCGTTTCATGTGCCAGCAGCCTCGTCTGCTGAGAGGACGTACTTTGGGGACTGCCAGGAAGCAGCAGACACAACTCGGCTGTGCCAGTACAGCATACGGTTTTGTTCTCGCCTCCCTCCCCACCCCCTTCCCTGACTCGCCGTCTGGGCCGGCGGGAGGAGGCGGAGCAGGAGGTGGAGAGAAGGATGGGGGTGGGGGAGGAGAGGCGCAGAACAAACAAGTTCTGCTGAGAGTTGTTTACATAGCAGGTGGACCTGACGTCAGCCTGGAGGCTCCACGGCTCCGCCAAGCACTGTTCTACCGCGCGATCCTCCACCCTGGGAAGAAGTGGGGGGCAGAAGGAAATAGGTGGAGAGGGTATAGAGGCTTCTTAAAGGGACAGTTCTAAACCACTTAAAAAATCAACAACAACAATAAGCATAACAACGCAAAGTAAGACAAAACAAGTGACCCACCCAGACTTGAGAGTCCAGAGATGTCCCTTCTCTCCGCCCTCCCCTCAGAGGAGAGGCGGCTCTGCGCGCGGAGTGTGTGTACAGTTTGCATTGCCAACAACACGCGCGCGCGGCCGGGTGCGCGCGCCCGCCAGCGCACACTCACACACACAGACACACATACACACACATACACACATACACACACAGATCCGGGTCGGGGGGAGCTGCAGCGCGAGACAGCGCGAGCCTCCGAGAAAGCGCGAGACACGGCGGCGCGTGCAGCTCCGCGGCCGCCGCTTCCCCCGGCCGAAGCCCAGCGCCACCCGCCTGCGGCCAGCGTCCGGCCCGGACCGGTACCGGCGGCCGCGTCCTCGGGCTGCGGCTTTCTGTGGTACTCCCGCCCCCGGAGCGTCCCCACTGACCCCCACTGCCACTCGCGGCCGCGGCTGCTGGGACTCGCGCGTGGGTGTGTTTTCGGGCTTCTGCCCGCGCGGCGGGTGCCACCTCCCGTGACGCTGCCCAGGGTGTCCCCGGTTGCGGTAAGTTTCTTCGCCCTTACTCTGGCGCGCCACACCTCCGCACCCCACCCTGTCCCAATCACCTCCAGGCGGAGCCGGGCCGCCACTTTGCTCCGCGTTCCTCTCGCTGCGACCGCAAAGTTTCGCCCCAGAGCCAGCAGCTCCGCAGCAAGGGACAGTGTGACATGTGTCAAATTTGGGCTCAGAGTCAGGGCTGTCATTTTGAACTCAGCTTTGCCACTTGTTGGTCCTCTGCGTTTTGTTCTGGGATGAGGGAAGGGGGTCCAGAGAAACCAGATTCGCGGGTAGCGCCCGGGTTTTGTTTGTTTTAACTTTTGAATATGCAGAATTCTGTCTCTTTCCTAGAGACCCTGGCTGTCGGAAAAGATGTGTCGAAACACCAGCTGCGTTTGTTTGCTCTTAAAAAATTGTTTGTTGTCCTCTCTTCCCTCCTCCACCCGCAGGGGAGGAGAAATAGAAGCAAAAACATCTAGTGCTTAGAGCTCTCACTGTATTGATCCGACTGCTGACCTTTATTTACTCGCGCCGGCAAGTGCACGCTCCTGGGGTCTAACTTAAGCACTCTGCCTTCATTTCAGAAGTACTTCTTTATGACCAAGAGAGGCATGGGGACACTCGTGCTTCTCCAGTTAAGAAACTTCCTGCCCTGGTGATCAGGGATAACCAAGTATTCGGCGGCCACTCCTGATCGCGCTCTCTCCCCTGTCCACGCGCCAGCACAAGCCGCTTTCCCCTGGGGTCTGCCCTGCTTTTACTTTTATTTACTTTTCAAAGTGCTCCTCTCATTGTGTGGGTGCAGTCACACCTCACTACTCTTTGGAGAAGGATCGTGGGAGGGGCACAGACACCTTGGTGAGAAATGGAGGGCTTCTGCACTGCTTTTAACCAGTGAGTCCCTGGTGGCTGGGGCAAGCGCGCAGCGCTGGGACCAAAAACCGACTGCGACGCCCCTTCGCGCGCGCAGAGAGGCACGTGTGGCGGCGGGCGCTGGCTGGACCTACTGAGTGGCAGCGTGCGCCTCCTGCGCGTGCCTCTTCTCACCCTCCAGGCCAGAAGTCTTGACCTCTGTTTAAGGACACGCTTGCTGTGGGTGGGTACCTCTTCCATCCTCTATAGTGCTTGGAGGAAAAGTTGCCCTTTTGTCCCCAGACTCTGAGATCTCCTAGGTAAGTTTCTTAGGGCCTGTTGAATAAGGTCACTCTTGTGTAAGGAGATAACTTGACGAAGAAGACGAGTGTACGTTTAGGTCGTTTGAAAGTGGAACCAACCAACGCGGATTTTGCATAGGGATGAGTCAAGAGGCCCAAATGGCCAGGATTTAGGAGGCTGCTCACAACCAGGAGTCCCCAAGGAACTAGGCCCATCGGGGTATTTGTTTATTCAGCTTTTTAAGCAACAGATTTAAACCACTTAGTGGACAGCTGCTATCTGTAACGTTCATATGCCCCACCTCCCTCCGCGTTTCCCCTTGCCACATGTTGAAATTCGCTCAGTTTCTTGATCTTGAGGATTATCCCTCCAGTGCTGCTTGCTTCCAGGTGGGCAAGCAGGCGGTCAGGCAGGCAGGAGTTGGCAGGCGATGTGAGGTGCATGAAGTGGACTGGGTGAGTTCTCAGAGGGGAAGAAGGGAGGAATGAAGGGTGTGAAAGATCCCAGGCACTGTGTGAGGTGTGCATCTTTGCAGTCATCACAGATTTAGAAGCACTTAAAGAACTACCTCTCAATGTGCCCACAGTGTGTTTGGAAGAATAGTTATAGGAACAGGTAAGCCCAAGGGAGAGAGTGACACCGTGTCAAGTAGCAGAAGTGGACGTTTTCCAACTGGATGTATTTGGAGAGATTTACTTTTAGAAAAGGAAAGTTTGCCTAGAAGGCACATCTTTGCATGTTCTCCTAACTCCAACATTTTGATTAGGCAGCAGTGGAGACGGGAAGAGTGTGCCTATCCCTGAGACTGTGTTAGAGTAGAAAACTGAAATGAAGATGAGGTTTCAGATGTTCCATCCTCCAGTCTGCATTGTGGCATACCTCGGGAAATGTTTTATGTTGTCAAGAGGCCTGTTTATTCTCTTCTGTCACTATGAGTTATGACTAAGGATATTCTCAGTGTACTGGAATTTTTAAATGCAGTGTTTGTTTAATGCTGCTAAACACAATTTACAATTTTGATTTATTTGTATCTCCATTAATAGAGTGCATATAAAGTTATATGCACTGTGATCATTAGGGTCATAACATTTTATGTCTGGTTAGAGTTTGAGTTTTTTTTTTTTTTTTTCCAATTTCCTTCCTTGTATCTCTCCTTCCTTCACTCTATTACTTAGATTGACTCATGTCCTGTAGTTGCTGAGTTCAATTCTTCTTTTTTAAAAATCCTGAGTTTCACTGCTATCCAATGAAAGCAGTATTTAATTACAATGAAGTCACCAGCTATTAGAGAGTAGGGGAGCAACCTGATGATAGCTTCCCCTAGTTATAAGAAAGAGGTCACAAAATTTAAAAAGGTCATCTTGAAGTTCACTTTTAACATGGAAAGAAATAGATTTTTTAAAGGCTTAGTCTTATTTTATGTGCTGTTTAAATATAAATACATTAAATACATTTTTTACATAGATGTTTAAAAGGTGGCCATTAACCTTCAGTGTATAATATAATAAATAGGGCAATTAAAGGCAAATGTATATGGATATACTAACTATGCATTCATCATATTTATAACTTTCAAAATTACCATTGTTTTGGTATATTGTTTTTATGGAATTCATATTTTTGTGTGGAAAGAAGGTTTGAGTTACTTATGTATTAATTGGTTGTGTTAAGGAAGCCATCACTGGAGATTATTTCTTTACACTGAGAATAGTGCAGTAGTTTTACTTAAAAAATCTTTGTAATTTTCTAGGAACTTTAAAATGGAAGGAAATAGTCAAATTTGACACACCAGGAAAGTAGAAAAAGGCAAACATGTTAATATATGCATGGGTAATCTATAATGAGAGGTTATATTGTCTTCATATAAGATTTCAAAAACAGAAAGCAACTCTCTTTGTATAGCTATCAGGATTGTATTGTGTGCAAAGCATAAATAACTAGCTGGTTTGATTCAAATTCAGAGAGCATGTAACAATATAATGAACAGGGCCAGAAAAATCTACCAGACATTTTTTTTTTATTTCAAGAAAAGAATATTATTTGTGGTATACTTTAAGACTTAGACCTGGCCCTGTTCAGTACTTTTCTCTATTTCAATGTTGTTAACCTCATGTTGAATCATTTATTTTATTAAGAAAGAGTGTATAGAAGGAAAGTGCATTACCCAGGAAACAGTACCCTATAGGATGAGTATTTATACAACTCAGTAATATTGAAATTTTCATTTAAACAATGGAAGACTGAAGGAAAGTAAAATAATATTTTAGACAGTCTCCCCAGCTATTGGTTATATTATGGACAGGAAACTGAATGATGAATGTGTAGTTTCTATCTTTCTGAATTAAACAAACAAACAAACAAACAAACAAACAAACAAACAAAAAGAGGTCCCTGACTTATAGGAAGAGAATATGCCTTAGGACTCAGATCATGAAAAGTTTTCTTGACAGGATTGTTTGTTTGTTTGTTTGTTTGGTTGAAATCTTAGTTGAATTCAGAAATGGTAAGAATTCCATTACAGTTATTCATTACTAATTGTTGGTACCCTAAACTATTTGTATGGTCTTTGTGGTTAAATAATAGTGCTCATCAGCATATCAGATCCAAGAAGCACCTAAAATTAGACCCGCTGCCACTTTAATATTGGAATAGACAGTTGAAAACAATCTTATGTAGCCCTTCATTTACAGGGTTCTAAAAGCCTGAACCAGTCCAAGCCAGAAAGAATACTACCAGTATCATCAGAGCTTCTGTAATAATTGAGATGTTTTAAGCTTAATAAATGAACATACCCAGTGATCATGGTTCACAGATAATTTAAAGTCTGATTCAAATTTTACATGCTGTTGTTTAGTTGGCCCCTTCAGAGAAAATAAACATGTTTTAAGTTCAAATTTTTACCAGGTAGAGGTTCTTAGACTCAAGTTATTTTACTTCTTTATCAGGCAAAATAATTTACTTTGGAAGATTTGATATTCATTTATTTCTACTATCAGGGCGTTTTCACTGTTTTCTCATGATTTGGGTTCAAACTTATAGAAAACTGCCTTGTTTACCCGAACTTCAGAGCAGGCCCCTAAAACTATATTTTGTCTAACTTCAAATTTAATTAATCATTGCTGGGAAGATTGTCTAAAATATTACTTTCCTTTCCTTCAGTCTTCCATTGTTTAAATGAAAATTTCATTATTACTGAGTTGTATAAATACTCATTCTGGAGGGTACTGTTTCCTGGGTAATGCACTTTCCTTCTATATACTCTTTCTTGATAAAATAAATGCTTACTTCCACTTGAGTATTTATTTGTCATATTACCTGTGATTTATTTTTACACATACTCTTTTCCTTTGCCCTGCATCTTCATCCATCTTCTAACCAGTATTTTCCAGACAAAACAAACACAAAGGTAACAAGTTAAGGTGAAATGCAAAGGAATCATATGTCTTAGAAAATAGTGCTAAAGATCTGAGATGCTAGAGAAAAGACTGCACAGAAGATTGAGATTTACCATGCTGCAAAACACCAGTAATGCTATAAAACAAAAAGTAACCTGTGTGCTAATGAATTTTCCTCAGTGTGTTTATTAAAGCTGTTTTTTTAAAAAATGATTTCTTTGGTGATTTGACATCTTCTCTAATATGGTATTATTCATCATTGGGCTAGTTAATTTTAGAAATAAACTCTCTATAATTAGCTTATTGGAATTTGGGTTCATAATGCAGCCAACTTCTGCATTATCTGTCCTGTAAATGAAATGGAGTATATTGACATAATCCCTATTCCATTTTTGAAGCAATGTTATATATTAATGATTTACAGCTTTACCTTTTCATTTTCCAGTTGTGAATGCTGTTTGCTTTCTTCCTATTGGCATGCATTTGTTCATCTTTCCAACTTGCCAACTATAACTGGAATTCTAAAATTAATTTGGCCATATAAATCTATCTACAATTTTATTTTGAATGCATTTTCTCCGTAAGCCACCTATGCTGACCCTGGTTAACCTTTTGATTTCCTTGATTTGTGAAGTATGCCTTCCTGCATTCAACTTTCCAATCAGTTCTGCTCTTCTGTCTCTCTCCTATGATCCACCAATGATACCAACACTATCCCTTCCCTTTTTATTGATAGACATGTCACTTGGAACTGACATCTTCATTCCTTTCTGCTCTGGCAAATTATTTTCATTAGCACGGGCGAATAAAATTTAAGGTTGAAAAAGAACATCGCTGTGAAGCAAATGAATTCCCAAGGGGTTTTAAAGCTCTCAGCATTTTTAGTTTATTAATGTTCCTTAATTTCCTTCAGTTTCTGTCTTGGAAGACCTAAAATATACTTTGTGGAAGATAATGTTAATTTAAAATTTATTTAAGTTTTTAAAAGTTCCTTTTAAAGCTTTTTCTAAAATGTCTCAACGATTATTATAATGTTATATATTTTTGAAAAACAGGTTAAAGAACTTTAAATTCACCAAACAAAGGATCCAAATAGAAACTTAAATTTTTCCTGATAATCATTTTATACTCCCCCCCCCTTAAGTTTTGTGTTACTGGATGGCATTTTCTGGAAGTTTTTGATACCATTTTTGCTTTTGCTTCATTTATGTAGTTATCACCAATGACAGCCTTCATTGTGTAATTTTTTCTAAACCTCAAGCAAAAGCAATGTTGCTTCTTAAAGTGTTTATCAGGAGGAAGGAAACAAATCAATGGAAGGCATACTATGGAGAAGGCATAAAGTTTCTCACAGGCTAATAGTGAGGAGAAACTTACAGAATATTACCAAAATATCTGAACCTCTTCTCATATGTAGACTGCCACAAAATCATCTCATTAAAAAGAAGAACATGAGCATCTTTAAGAACTATTCTTCACTATTACTTCATCCAAAGTTCGGGGTCATTTTATCTGCATGCCTGTATTAAGTTTGCATTTTCTTTCCCCCACTCCTTGGATTCTGCCTTTAAATATAGTTAAATCTCAAACAAATTGATGTTCATTATCTAGTGTGTAAAACTACTGATCCAGATCTGGACAGATGCACCATGAACTACTAGATTAGCCATTTGTTAGTCCGTCTGCTTCAGCCTCCATACACCACATTATTCTCCATATACTACAGAAATTTTAAGATTATGCCTTGTTACATTACTGTTGTATAGATCTTCCAGCATCTCATTAGATCTTTCAGAATAAGAGTCAAAGACTTTGTATAAGGTCCACCTGTTTTTCCTCTTACTCAGACTACTCTTGCCTCAATATTCCTCAAAACGGAATGGTCTGGGAAAGCCTCTGACCAACCTGCATGAAGGGCAAACTCCTACTGATTGTAGTCCATTGTTTTTATCTCTGTTATTTTTCTTCCACAGCACTAGAGTCAACTGACATTTCAAAAACTTCCTCCAGTGTGGTGTATAATCATTGATAATGCACCTCCAGTGTGATATACATTCTGTGAGGACGTACATTCCGTGGACTCAGAGATACTATTTTGTTCCTTAAGTGTGCTTAGAACAATGTTAAGTACTTGCTAGGAACTTCATAAACAGATATTGAATGAAATGGTTCACCAGGGGCTCAGGATAGTACTTCAGTCTGTATTACTTCACAACTTGTTTTAACACCACTGAAATTTACTTCCACCTTACCTTTTCATCCTACAACAATGAACATCATATCACATTTGGAATAAAATGTTCACAATTGTAGTGGAAAAGCTATGTCTCTTCTCTCAGGTGGGTATATGTAAAGAGAATTTTTTTTTTCCATCTCAGTTTGTAGCTGTATCTGGCCTGGAACTTGCTATATTGACCAGACCGACATTGAACTTATGACAATCTTCCTGCATTTCTTTTCCTCTTTTTTTTTTCATTCTTGATCTGAGAAAGAATATTTCATTTTACTTTTGAAAGCTGTGAGTGAGCTCTTGTGGTTTTAGACAAAAAATTGTTAATAGTTGAATATTTCAGTACAATAATGTTTACCACAGGTTAAACTGGTGTATTTGCATTTCATCTTAATAAAATATTATAAATGTAATTTATAAAATTTTCTAATGGTATTCTATGAATATAAAATAGGTAAACCAAGTTTTTCTAGAAATTGGTGCAGATAAATAAGGAAAATCAGTATTTCTTGCAAATTTGCTGTATATATATCCTTTTATCTTTCTGCATTGGGCAAAACATCGTAAGTTTACAAATTCTTTTACCTATCTCCGTCTGTCGTCTGTCTGTCTGTCTTTCCAAAATGAGAGGATTAAAGATTTATGATTTGGTTAAAAGTCTGTTTCTCTATATTTAAAAATCCAACTTGGTTTGTTGAAATTACCTCTTGGTACTGAAGCCAGAATAAGAGATACAGCCTCCCATGAATACAATGCCTGGAGATTTCCCTTAGTACTCTGTTCATAATTATTTGCAGTAACTTGCTCAGAAAATTTACACTGTGTTCCAAAAATGTTGAGAATGGGAACAGAGTCTATAATATGTTCCATGGATAAGGATGAAGAAACAGGTCTGTCTATATGGACTGCTTTGCTTCACTTCTCTTTCCTTCTTCCCTTTATCATGTCGTGTCACCTTTGATAAGCTCTAAAGAAAGACAACATGGTGACTTATTCTTTGTTGCTTCCTTTCCCTGATAAAAATTTGTGAACTTACACCTTTAGCTCTTTTCTCTGCTCTCTGGATACCCAGTGTCTTCTATGTCTCCATGTGGCTATTCTAGGCATCTATACACTTCATTATGGTTTCAGGTAGAACATGTTGCATTCCAAGAGTCTTCAAATGAGAATATTCATATCAGAGTGAGAATGATGAAGACTAATTTGGAAATAATGTAAGTATTATCCCTAAAAGTAGCCAGCTAAACTTGCCACACAGATTCTCATGTGGCTAGAGACCTAAATTTTCATTGTATGGGTAGCTGCATCTATTATTGTTGTGTGATTTTAGATACCATTTCCTCCAGAATTTTTTTTAAAGATACTAGATTAGCTTTCAGATTACTTCCAACTAAAACATCTTATGAAACATATGGAATGAAGCTTGAAGCTATGAAATGTTCCTTCCTTACTATCACATAAATCTATACATAAGAATGAAAGAGAGAAAAAGTTATTTCCTAAAATAGAAACAATGCCAACAAAAATTATCATCACAACTTTTCTGCAGAAGCTTAGAGCTATCAGTTACTATTTAAAGCTTTTTTTCTTAGTTCTTTTATCCCATGAAGAGTTGTCTGATCATTCCTCTTCCCAGGCAGGAATAGAGCCTCTTCTTATCACAGGGATTCTGAAACAAGGAGTGAGAAATGCATGGTCCATGTGGAGGTGATCACTCTAGGATTAAGAAATATAACCACCTCACATTCTCTTTCCTGAAACTTACAGATCTTACGTTCTATAAATATTAATTTATTCACGGAGCTGGAGAAATGGCTCAGCAGCTAAAAGCACTTGCTTCTCTTTCAGAGGACCTGGGTTCAGTTCTCAGGACCTACATGGTAGCTAACAACCACTGTTTTGCTTCCTCAGACCCTGGTCATGTGGTAGATACAGTCGTTTCTACTGTGCATATTATGGTATGGTCTATCATTCCTGCTGCTTTCAGACCAAACACAGGTTCAGCACAAGAACAACAGCAGCAGAATTCTTGCTTCTCAGAAGGTTGGGGATGACTTTGCTTAGTTTTCAGAAATGAAGAAAATGAAAACATTAACATTTCAAAACATTTTGCTTTATCACAGAGAATGTACATCCCTGTGACTAAAATTAAAATTACTTGAAAGTCTGACCTTGTGTTGTTCACAAATAAAACAGTGACAAAACTCAGTTTTCTTGATTATATAAACATATTCATTTATTTATATAAAAGTGTGCCCTTTGGGGCCAATGACTTATTTCAGTGGATAAGGGTACTTGCTAGCAAGCTGAAAACCAGAGTTTGATTCCTAGGAACCACCTGGTAGAAGGAGAAAACTGACTCACACATCCATTGTACAATAAATAAGTCGCCATATAAATTTAATGTATGCCTTTTATTATTGCAGTTTTCAATCATTTTTAATTTTAAATAATATCTAGCTGTACTAAAAGTTACATATCTATTGCTCAGATTATTCTATGGCCAAGTTTTAAAAAATTCATGATGAAGCTTTTGATTATAATTTGTCTTATATTTCACTTATCTATCTTCTTTGATATCCTCCCAGTTGTGTCCTGGAAATTCCTCAGTAACCGAAAAATGCCAAATTCTAAATATCATTAAGTATATGTTTACTCATAGTATATTGAAAGAACATTGTCATTGTAACGTTTGTTTTCTTTCGAAAAAAACTTGCGTTTTGCCTGTGAGTAAACTTTAAGTTAACGTGTACAATAATATGACAACAAAATATGGAACCATGTATAATGAAATTAGTGTTAATTTCTCATTACATTACAAGAATTACATTTCTTTTAAGAGGATACTTTAAAACCAGAATGTGAATAATCTTATTTTTACATGATAATAAGCCATGAAACAGTTTAAATATATTTGATTATTTACAGAAAGCAAGTTAATTACACATTTGACATTTCATTTGAAGTAGGATAGTTCTTATTGCACTTTAGAGTCTGAGGATTTTCTGTCAAAATATTCAATTTTATTGTGTCTCATCAATGACAACCCACTTGCAATTAATCTTTTCATTTTTGTTGTTTCAATCCCCTTTGCTTCCCATATTTTTAATAATTTTTGTATTTTTAATGTAACACTTTATTCACTTTCCTGACATGTGAAAGTACACTTGTTTTTGTTTCTGTTCTTGACAAATGTTGACTTCCTAGCTGTCCCAAGGACAACTTAGATAAAGTGGTTTTTGAAATGCTTCTTTTTTTTCCAAAATGAATTTTTATTGAAGTTTCGTGCATTTCATACAATATTTTTTGATCAAATCTAGATCCATTCCCTCTTCCTTGCCCCCTACCCCATCAAAGCTCATGCATTCTGCTATACATGTTTTTCATCTTTTTCTAAGACTTTTCTAAGTTTTTCGATTCTGAAGTTTACTGTTTTGGGCAGAAGTTTACTGTTTGAGTCATTTCTTTGACCCGGTTATTTTTGTTGTTGTTGTTTTTGTTCCTTCGAATTTTTCCAAAATATGCATATATATATGCCACACATATACCAAAATTATGACGTCTGAAAATAAACTATATGGTAATTCCCAAACATGTTTAGGGATTCACATTTTGACAGTAGAGTTGTATGCAAGTAAAGAAAAAATATTACTTTACATTCCTACATTACATAGCAAATATCAGGTATTATATTTACTAAAATCAAAGAAATAAAAAAGTAATTATTCAGTTTGCTTTATAAAGAAAGATTTGGTGCTAGTATCCACAAATGAGGAACACATACATGGTTTGTTTTTCTGGGACTGTGAATTCACTTAGCATGATGGCTTCTAGCTGCATCCATTTACCTGCAAAATTCATGATGTCATCTTTCTTTACTGCTGCATAGAATTCCATTTGTGTAGATGTACCACATTTTCTTTATCCACATGTTGGTTGAGGGACACTTGGATTCCTTCCAGCTCTTTGATATTGTCAAGAGAGTTGAAATAAACAGTTGTGTATGTGTCTTTGAGATAGGCTGATTCTTGTGAGTATATACCCAAGAGTGGTAGGACTGGGTCAGTTTACAGGATCATTTTGAGTCTTTTAAAATGCTTTCAATAGGGGTTGTATGACTTTGCATTCCCACCAGCAGTGGATGAGTGTTTCTCCTTCTTCCAAACCTCTCCAGCATTTGATATCTTTTGTTTTCTTGACCCTAGGCAACCAGTCTTACAGGAATGAGATTAAATCTTAAAGTGTTTTTAATTTGCAATTCTTTAATTATTAGTGATGTTCAACACTTTTTAAGATGTTTCCCAGCCATCTTTCTTCTTCATTTGTTAAGTCTCTGTTCAGCTTTTTACTCCATCTTTGAGTCATTTGTTTTCTTGCTCCTTTGTTCTTTGAGTAGTTTATATATATTCTGGATGTTAATGCTCTGTCAGATTTATCACTGGTGAAGTTTTCTTCCCACTCTGTGGGTTTTCTCTTCACTTCTTTGATTGTTTCTTTCACTGTACAGATGGTTTTTAATTGTCAATTTTTGACCTTATTTCCTGTGTATCAGCAGGCTGATTTAGAAAATCTTTTCCTATGCCTATGTCTTGTAGGTTACTTCCGATGTTTTCTTCTATCCTTTTCAGAGTTTTGGGTTTCACACTGAGGTCTTTGATTCATTTGGATTTGATTTTTATACAGGGTGAGAGGTAAGGGTTTAGTTTTATTCTTCTACAAGTGGAGATCCGGTTTCTCTAACATCATTTGCTAAAGATGTTTTCTTTCCTCCATTGAGTATTATTGGCCCCTTTGTTAAATATGAGGTGGCTGAAACAGGATCTCCCTATAGCCACAGCTGACCTGGACATTGCTATGTAGACCAGGCTGTCATGAATCTCAGAGAGATCTGCTTGGCTCTGCCTTGTAAGTCGTGGGATTAAAGATGTGAACCAACACACCAAACATAAAATATTTTTATATATGTTATACTTTATCCCACTTTTAGTGTGTAATCCTTTCTTACTTTTGTGCTGTGATAAAAAAACAACAACATGATTTTGGTATCTGAAATCTTGGTGAGGGGCCTAAGGCCTGGCTCCCTGCTGTAAGGCCAGATCCATAGCACTTCGGCCTTGCCTTTGTGTCTGCTGTCACAGCAGTTCCTGGCAGCACCCTGCAGGGAGGCCCACAGGGGGTGGGCATGAGCTACATAAGAAGAAAAACAGCAACAAAACAAAAAAAAAAAAAAAAAAAAAAAAACATGATTAAAAGCAAATTATGAAAGAAAGAGTTTATTTTGGCTTATGGTTGTCAAGGGAGAGTCTGTGATTGTGGCAGAGTAGGCATGGCAGCAAGGAGCCTGAACAGGAAGCTGAGAGATCACATCCCCAACCCCATGCAGAAAGCAGAGAAAGAAAACTCAAAGTGGGTTGATGCTATGAACTCTCAAAGCCTGCACCCAGTGCCATATGTCCTTCAGTATGGCTGCACCTTCTTAAGGTACCATAACGTCCCCAAACAGTGCCACCTACATGGGAACAAATATGCAAACACCTGAACCTGTGAGGACATTTCTTATTCATAGCACCACGGGGTTTTTATATATTGACAAATAAAGAGTTGTATAATTTCACGATCACAACTAAGGTACTGAACAGGTTTGCTACTTGCCCTCTCCCCAGTTCTTCATATACTTGTTAGTAGTCCTTCCTCCTGTCTCCTAGTCCTCTCTCCAGTTCTTCATATACTTGTTAGTAGCCTTCCTCCTGTCTCCTAGTCCTCTCCCCAATTCTTCATACACTTGTTATTAGTCCTTCCTCTTGTCTCCTAGTCCTCTCCCCAGTTCTTCATACACTTGTTAGTAGTCCTTCCTCCTGTCTCCTAGTCCTCTCCCCAGTTCTTCATACACTTGTTAGTAGTCCTTCCTCCTGTCTCCTAGTCCTCTCCCCAGTTCTTCATACGCGCTGCTTGTTAGTAGTCCTCTCCCCAGTTCTTCATATACTTGTTAGTAGTCCTTCCTCCTGTCTCCTATCCCTCTCCCCAATTCTTCATATACTTGTTAGTAGTCCTTCCTCCTGTCTCCTAGTCCTCTCCCCAGTTCTTCATATACTTGTTAGTAGTCCTTCCTCCTGTCTCCTAGTCCCCGTAGCCACTGGATTGTTTTCCATCCCTTATGCTTCTTCTCTATGGAATCACATGGGGTTGCATGTAGCTATTAGAGTCAACATGTTTCCCTTAACAAAGGATTTCAAATTCATCTGTGAAGTTGTATCATTCTCGTCTTCAACAGAATCTACTTGCTTTGTTGCTTCATAACTTCGTAGGCTTCTGTTTTCTCTCATTTTTCATTCAAATATATTTCACATAGTATTAATTTCTTTTCCTTGTAATTTCTTGAATATAAACAAAACAGTCTGTACTGTTTAACAACGTCAAAAATAATTCATGGGGAGTTTTTTAGCCAACCTTCCTCTCAGTCCTAGTTCCTATATATCAGTTCTTCCTTTCTCTCGCGGTCTCTCTGTCCTTTTCTCTCTCTGCTCTGCTCTGTCTCCTTTCCCCCCTCTCTTTTCTCTCTCCTTATTCTCATTTTTTTATTATTTTTACCCTTATTTCCCAATAGGGTATTTTGTGTCTTCAGCTATTTGTCCCTTAGTTGTCTTTTTAACTGACTGAATGGGAAATTTTGAAAAGCCCAATACAATTAATTCAATTAATTATTTCCTTTTCCTATAAAATATAGAAAAAGATGCTCCAATTAATCAGTTTGTTTTAAGATTGCCTTTCATCATTTTATAATTCAGTTAGTCTTTAAGTGAGGGCCATAGTTCAGCCCCCAACAAGTAATATAATACAGTATATATATATATATAATATATATATATAATACAATGATATAGTATCTATAGATATATAATATAATTATATTATATTATATATATATAATGTATATATATTAGGGGAAACAATGCAAGAATCCTGGAGTAGAAAGTAAATTTTGAAGTCATACAATTAATTTTGAAATTCCATTTCCAATCCTGATGGAAATGAGTTTTGGGTTTCCTGTCCCAGAGTGCCTATCAAATTGCTTATGAGTTGCATTGTATGCAATGAAAGAATGCCCAGAGAAGTTGTGAAGAGCAAATTTTCACTTTGAGGGGGTAAGTTTGAAATGAAAACAACTCAAGGAGTCAAGATAGGAATGGAAATGGACAATGTAGGAAAATAACCGTGTTTGCTTCTATATGGGCAAGAAGATTAACGATATCTAAGTGTGAATAAAGTCCAAATTTTGATGTACATTAAGTTTTTGGATAGTTCTTCATTACCTTGGAATCAATCAATTAACCTTTAATTCTGGTTCTGGGCCTTCTATTTACCCAGCATATTTCATGTAGCTATGATAACCTTGTATATATCTGAAAAGTTATTACAACCAACATTTTTAAAATTTTACTTATTATTTTTATTTTGTGTATGTGAGTGTATGGCCTACATGGATGTAAGTTCATCTGATTCTTGCATTGCCTCTGGAGCTCAAAAGAGGGTGTTGGATCCCCTGGAATTGGAGTTACAGTTATTAGCCACCATGTGGCTATTAGCTAACCCAGATCTGATGCCCTCTTCTGACCTCCATGGACATTGTATGATGGGGGTGCACTAACCAACAAGCAGGCAATGCATTCACACACATGAAATAAAAATAGTAATTTAAATATTGTTTTAAAAGGAATAGAGTGTGTGGCTCTCTTTGAATGATGCTGTACACCCAAGAAATTGGTTCACAATGAAGAACCTTAAGTTTAGGAAAACTAATCTTTTATAATTGACAGTAAGTAGACTTGTTATTTATTCCAGGAGACACCTTTCCTCTATCCCTAGACTTCCTATCCTAATATGCCCAAGAAAAGATAGTGCAGAACGAAAGAAACAAGAGCCTCTGCTTTCAAAATATGTAGAAATAGGAGAGATTCATGAAAACTTGCCTCTCCTCACAGATGTTAAGAAATTTTCCAAAGTTAAGTAGTAAATGGCTTACCTCCAAGTTGGCCATAGGATAATTTCTCCATACTTTTCTTGTTCAGATACTGTGTAGCTAAGACATTTCTCTGATTCACTTATCTAGTAACAATGTCAGAAAAGGAAACACATTTTGGCATGGCTTGTTTTAAACATATGTAAAGCAGATTTCTTTAAAAAAATTAAACACTCATAAACCATCTGTTTAATAACCAGTTCTAGAATTTTGGTGGGGAATAGTGTCAAATGCAGTAAGCTTTATTTTCTAGAATTCTTTTGTCTCCCTGTAGCACCAGCTGGCCTAGAACTCATTGGCTAGACCTGAATGGTCTGGATCTCACAGTGCTCTCCCTGTCTCTGCCTTCGGAATGCTGGTGTTCAAGGTATGCACCACCACGCCTTGCTCTTCTAGAATTATTTTAATGTAAAAAAGAGCTTTTGCCCACTTACACATTCTGTTTGTTCTCTTATATGTAATTCTTCTGTGGATATTAACTATCATTCTGTGATAACATATTCTTTTTAAAAAGTGCATTAAGACTATAATCCATTGGTTCTATACACTTGTATTTCAAGTGACTTTTACTCTTCTTAATTCTTGACCTTTGATTTTTTTTTTTTGTTGTTAATCATATCTGGTGTTTTATTCCAGCTTCATATTTTTCTTTTTGGTGCAAAAGGGAAAAGCCATCCAAGATTCAAGAGGCTCTGCCTCATTTCAGTTATCTGATAATAATATACCATTATCACCAAATAGTAATCTTAACACTTCCTTAATATTTTTCCGTACCTAAATATAATAATAAAGTGCCCTTAAAGTTTTTGGTCTCCTTCAGCCCATTTTGAGCATGTATTAAAACCCTAAGCTATGTTTCTATATTACTTCTTGTCATAGGTGTCATTTCTGAGCTTGAATACATATCTTCTAGTTTTTTATTGGTTAGATTTTTAGTGCCAAAGGATCATAACTTTACATTTAGTAATGCACACTTTTAATAAATGAGATGTCAAAGCCATTTAACTTTTATTTATTTTTATTTTATGCGTATATGAGTATTTTGTGTGGATAAGCATGTGTGCCCATGCATGTAATGCCCACAGTGGCCAGAAAAGGGCATCAGAACACCTGAAACAGCAGTTATGGACAGTTGTTAGCAATCATAAAGAAGCTAGGAACTGATGTTGGGTCCACTGCAAGAGCAGTTAGGGTTCTTAACAGCTGCGCCATTTCTCATGCTCCCAAATTCACTTACATTTTAAAACTTTCATATCAAGAAGTCAGCAGAATGCCATGGTAAAAGGCTAAATGGTGTGTTGTGCATGGTATGAGCCCAATATCTCTTTTGAGACTATTTATTGTACTATGCAAACAGTTGTGAATGCTATCTAAATGCAGCGATGGGGCTGTGTTCCAGAAAGTTTTATTTATGGACAATGCAATTTGAATGTTACACATTTTTTATGTTTCAGAGAGTATGAATATTTCATGATGGTTTTATTCAATGGTGTAAAACACGTTCTTACCTTACAGACTGTTCAAAATCATGTCATGGACCAATTTTAACCCATAGACTGTAGTTTGCAATGTGCAGAAATAGAACTACTTGAAAAACAAACTGTATTTCTAAAACCCAAGGCACATTTTAATTCACTTGCTTGAAATTAAAAGCGTAAAATCATCATGAACTTCTAAGAATTCTGTCACAAGCTCTTTCATAAAATAGCTATTCCTTCTTAGCAGCCCATGAGTTGTCAGTGAGGATGAATTATCAGCCAGTCAATAGTTTGTCAGATACCCAACTTGTATGATAATTGCTATTGTAGTACATATTTTGATAATAAAATACAAGTTGTTGATTCATAAGAGGTTTAAATTATGAATCAGAAAGAATATTTTGCCAATTGACCAGAAGTTGGGGCAAAACCACATATCAAGAATATCCAGATATTTAGAAGTGTCTTGAAGAATTACAACCCAGAATGGTTTAAATGTCCATTAGTAAGTCAGGATTTATGTAGACTGTGGACATAGAGTTACATAAGATGGGAGAAGAGCCTGATGGATAAAGTTAGCTGAAAGCTATTCTCACCTGATCTCTTATCTGCCCAGATAGCTATGACTAGGTTTCCGTTATTTGGGTAAGAAGGATTTCCTAATAGATTTATATAGACTTAGCTGTTTTTGTATGCATTGTTATACATCCTAGTATTTCTTTATAGGTTTTGTAATAACAAAAACCACTCTCAGATTCAGTCTCAGGGAATGCTTTTGTTCTTAATTTGGTGTATATTTTGTAGATTCTATGATGTTATACCTAGGAAATGGGGAGGATGAATGAACAGACCAGTTATGAGGAAGAGTAAAATTATCTTCCTTGATATACTTTCCTCCACAGCACTTGGATAAGCATCAGGCAATCATCTAACTCTTCCTCCTCCTGGTTTTTTTCCTCACTCTCCCATTCCTTCTCTCTTCTCTTCTCCACACTAATAAGGGAGAGGGTATTCTGGATACCCTCTCCCTTATTAAGCAATCATAATCCAGAAATAAGAGTTTTCAGTGCTACAAAATAATTCAACATCATATCCTTTGTTCATAAACTTATAAATATTTTTCTATAATCAGGATCTTGGATAAGCAAAGTGATTTTTGGCTTATAACTAACTGCTTATAGACTTATACTATCATATCCTTTTTTAACATTTTTATTGAAGTTATGTGTGTGTCATACATTGTTTCTCAGCCCAGCCTTTGAATTCATTTTTAATTTTCTTTGGCCTAAATGCTCTTATGTGACTATTTATTATATTATTAAGGTTCAAAAGACAGCTTTATTTTGGAACATTGCAATTCCTTATGGAATTATTGATGTTAGAAATACATGAATTTTTATAATTTCTCAGTCTAAACTTTTGGTGATTGGCTTATATAGGCGCCGTTGTGTGAGATGAGTGTTGTTTTTAATGATGTTCTTCATGACATTTTATGAAGGTTATAGTTAGAATAGGCTTTCAGAAAAGAAAAGTTTTATAGCAAAGCATTTATGAAAAAATTAAGCTAATAATTTTTAGAGTTAAGAAAACAAGAAATGAAATATTTATGAGTCAGAACTTGGAAATACACAAGAATGTGGTTTCATTACATTACTTACAGTATTTGTGTGGCCTAAGAAACCAAAAGTGCAAAAGACATAATGCAGTCAGGTATGAGGGCCGCTAAGGTTCATTTGGATGATGAACTATGATGGTCTTCCACAAAGTGAAGCCCTTTTTACTTTTGAAAATGTTACTGGAGGTTAAGGAAATAAAGCTAGAGTAAAATTACTGTTTGTCGGCAAAGACAATTCAAATAACAGAAAGTGAATTGAAAACTATTGATGTGTATTTTTATATGTGAATTACAGAATCTGTCTGTATCCCATAAAAAGCTGTACTTCACTTTTCTCTTTTGAAGTCAGATTTTTTTTTATAAGAAGACTTAGTGACTTTTAAGAGGGTCTTTTTAATATAATGCGTTTATTGATGATTTGTCTATTTCAGAAATGATTTTTCAGTTCAGTTTAGACATAGTCCCCTTTCCCTTCCCCCCACCCAACCCAAGATCATACATTCTACCATATATGTCCAGTCTTTTTAAAGTTTTTCTCTGCAAAGTTTTATTGTTTGGGGCAGAATTTAACTATATCAGTCTGTTCTTTCACCCAATCCTTATGTTGTTGTGGTTCCCTCCCAAATTGTATTGCTCCAAAATATGCCTATATGAATGTCATATATGTACCAGAATTATGTCCTCCAGGAATAAACTGTATGTTAACTCCAATATATGTTTAGGAGTTCACATTTTTCCCTTTAAATTTATATTACTCTAAAATATGAACATATACTTTCCACCCGTATACATTCATTACCATGTGTGAAAGTAAATGATAAGTTAATTTTAGGGCTCCTTAAGTGATTCACATTATAACTTCATAGTTGTTTTCAGAAAGAAAGAAATATAACAATAACATTGCTCAGCCTGCCTTTCAATTAGGAGATTTGGTACTTCCGTCCACAAATGAGGGAAACCATTCCCCATTTGATTCTTTTTTTAATTTTTTAAATTTTTTTTATGTGTATTGAATGTACTTCTTGCATGTAGGTTTGTGCACCCGTGTTGTGCAATGCCAACGGAAGTCAGAGAGAGGTGTAGGATTTCCCCTGGAACTAAGTTGGGTTGAAGACGGTTCTTAGCCGCCATGTGGGTGCTGGGCTGAAACCCAGGTCCTCAAGAGCAGTCAGTGCTTTTAACCGCTAGGCCATCCTCCAGCCCTCCCCTCCCCCCCTTTGGTCTCTTTGGGACTGTGTTACTCATTAGCATAATAGCTTTGAGTTACATCCATTCACCTGCAAAGTTCTATGTGATTATGTTTCTTTACAGACTTCATAGAAACTCCATTGTGTAGATGTACCACATTTTGTCATCCACTGTCATTGAGGTATGGGTTTGGTTCAGCTCTTTGCTATCCCTGAAGAGAGATGCAATAAACTATAGATGTGCATGTATCTTGCAGGTAGGCATGAGTTTTGGGTGTCTATACCCAGGAGTAGTATGACTGGTCAGGTGGTAGGCTCATTTGAGTCTTTTTTTTTTTTTTTAATTTTTTTTTTATTTTTTTTTTATTTTTTATGTGTATGAATTATGTCTGCAGCAGGTCTGTGCACCCGTGTCGTGGCAATGCCGCGGAGGTCAGAAGAGGTCTCGGATTCCCCTGGAACTGGAGTTCTCCTGAAATTGGAGTTACAGAGGTTCTTAGCCGCCATGTGGGTGCTGGGATCGAACCCGGGTCCTCTGCAAGAGCGTCGGTGCTCTTAACCGCTAGGCTATCTCTCCAGCCCTCATTTTGAGTCTTTTAAGGGTTCTCCACACACACTGCTTTCCACAGTGGTTGTTGGCCTTTACATTCCCACCAGCAGTGGATGAGTGTTCCCCTTTCCCTACAACCACTCCAGCATTTGGTGTCTTTTGTTTCCTTGATCTTAGCCAGTCTTACTGGAGTGAAACAATAACTTAGAGTGGTTTTAATTTGCATTTCCCTAATAATTAACGTTGAACAATTTTAAGATGTTTCTAACCATCTTTACTTCCTTGCTGGATAGTCTCTGTAAGCTGTATTTATCTTTTGATGAGTTGTTTTCTGTGTTTTTTTTTTTTTTTTTTTTTTTTTTTTTTGTAGTCATGTATTCTGATGTATTCTGGATGTTAATGCTTTGTCAGATTTGGCAAAGGTTTCTTCCCACTCAGTGGGTTTTCTCTCCACTTCCTTGTTTCTTTTGCTCTACAGAAGCTTTTGAGTTTGGTGAGGTCCTACTTGTCAGCTGTTGGCCTTAATTCCTGAGCTGCTGCTGTTTGATTTAGAAAGTCTTTTCCTACTCCGATGTCTTGTAGGTTGCTGCCAACTTTTTCTTCTATCACCTTCAGAGTTTTGGGTAGTTCTTAATTGAAATTTCAATATATAGTAGGAAAAGTTAATATAACATTTTCTGATGTGGTCGTTGTACTCTGATATGAAATCCCTAAGTAAATTATAAAAACTGAGCTAAATATAGTACTAGCTAACAGGATCTTCTTTTATTGCTAGGATATAAAAGCATTTATTCAACAAAAAAAGAACTAACATGTTTTAACATGGTAATTTATGAAATGTTATGCATAATGCCATTGAAGAAGTATTTTGGCTACAATTTAAATGGGTCAAAAATTCACTGTGATAATTTTGCTGTTCTTGGGAATACTCTGGGGAAGATTGTTAAAATCCTGATTACCATGTTTGATTGGGGTGCTCTAGTTTTGAGTTTCTGTTCCTCATCTGACTAGAGCGGCATCCATCCTACAATTTTATGTGTATAGAACAAATATATAAAGAAGAAAATATTACTAGAGCTCTTTAAATAAGGCAAAGATAGAGGAAAAATGAGAGAGACTAAGATATAATTACCTGGTTAGTATGCATGAAGTGTGGAATATCTGCCACATTTTTTGGAAATTTTCCTCAGGAAATTGCAGTTATTGTTTACTTTAAAAAATCTCTGTGTCCATTATGCTTAGATTATATATCATCACAGTGGTTTACTTAAATATAAAGAAAAATACATTGAACATTTGATCATTTCACTGTTTTTGAGTATAAATAACTGAGTAAATAATATTTGTACTTTATAAAGCATTATGAAGTTTTGTCTTTTTTCTCCCAACCAGATGCTTTGAATTCAGAATGTATCTTTTCCATAGGAAAGGAATGCTTTAAAATTATATTGTAATATTAGTCTTATTTTTTTAGGGGCTAGAGTTCATTGTAATATTAGTCTTTAAGATGGAAATCTTAATTTAGTTCATTGAATTTTTTAGAATTTAAAATTTTTATTTATTGAACTCGGCCGGGCATGGCGACATACACCTTTAATACTAGCACTCGGGAGGCAGAGGCAGGCAGACTTTTGTGAGTTCAAGGCCAGCCTGGTCTTCAGAGAGAGTTCCAGGATAGCTGGGGCTACAAGGAGGCCCTGTCTCAAAAAAGACCCAAATTTTTTTTTATTTATTATTTTATGTGTATGAGTGTATTGTCTGCAAGTAGGTAGGTACACCCAAGTCAGGCAGGGCCATGGAGGTCAGAAGAGGGTGTCAGATTTCCCTGGAACTGGACTTAAAGATGGTTCTTAGCTGCCATGTGGGTGCTGGGATTCGAACCAGGGTCCTCTGTAAGCGCAGTCAGTTTTCCTTAAGGAAGTGCTCGAAGGTTCCTCCTTGTCAATCCCAAACAACCATCAGTCCTGCACTTTTGCTCTACATTGGGGACTTTCCCTCCCATGGTCCCCCAAATGAAGTCCAGTAAGCATGCAATCTATCTTGATCCCCCTGCATTGGCCTCCTTGATACAGCCCAGGTAGTCCAACAATGGCAGTCTATATTCTGACGAGGCTGACATCCCCTTAACTGTTTAGCTCATAAGCTGAGTATCTCAGTTGTCCACATCTGGCATTGAAGGTTTGGAGGATGCTTGAAGAGACTTGAGTCCTCAGAAAAAGATGCAGGACATGCATGGCAGAGTGCAGGGCCTCAGGTGGTGAGGGGCATGGAAAGGGAAGCGACTCTAGATTCGATTGAGAAATGATGTATGACCTATGGAAAACGTTTAATAACAATAAAAAAGATCAGTCGGTGCTCTTAATCGCTGAGCCATCTCTCCAGCCCCAGTCATTGAATTTTTAATGGTAACCTAGTTTATAATACTTCCCAGTCAGCCAGATGCTCTTTCTTTCTTTCTTTTTTTAAAAATTCTGTTTCCACAGAGAGTTTCTTAATCATCTAGTTTCTGAACATTGTTCCTAAAGTTTCCCTTGAGAAATGGGCCCTCTCCCTTTTATTTCAGTGAGGCAAATTTAAAGGTTGAGTATTGCTTTAGATTTGGGGATGAACACTTGAGCATGGGGTGCTAATTTTATGATGACTGAAGTAGAAAATGAGAGAAGACAAGACTACCATGATTTTGTCCTTGGGTTTGCAGTAGTAGGTGGCCTACCTAGACTGGCTTGGTAGAACACAACTAGTTGGAATCCATGGGCAGTACAGAAAGTGTCAGCTGTAACCAGTTGGCTAAGCTCTCAATTTCAGAACACTTGCCAAAGAGAAAGGAAACAGTGAGTCTTTCATGGTGGAATTCTGACGTCTACCTTCAACTTGGAAAGAACCTGATTGTTTGCACTTGGCTAGAACTATTAACTTTTCACATTGTTAACATTTTACAAATAAGGCTGATACACACTTCTGATTGAGTTTGCGTTGGGTCTTGTGAATGCTGTCACCATTACTGATAGTAAATAGGAGCAGCTTCCCAGAAGCCTATAACTGGAGAAATGGACAGGAGGCCCCAACCTTAGCTAAGGAACTTTTGGCAGCTGATCACTGCTGTGTGAGGGAGAGCTGGTCATGTTTAAGACTGTGACACTAGATAGGCTCAACAGGTTCTGGAGGATGAACCAAGGGACAGCTGGAAATACTAACTTGACTTGATATCCTTTAACATATAATACAGAAAGCCTGAAATCTGGTTAGTGGGCTATAGGGGATACAGATAGGGGAGGGGACCTTAACGTGTTTAAGATTTATTATATGAAATGCAAACAAAAAAAATAAAATATATTGAAAAAAGAATGTTCTCATATTTCTGCTTGGAACATTGAATTGATTCTGTAAGAAACTGAGGAAGATACATGATATGCTTTCTGAAGGTGCAAAAAATTATTATTACCCAACAATATATGTCTAGTAAATAGCAAATCTCAGTTATTTCTGTCTCCCTGGCCAGTGTTCTTTCTTATGGATATACCCCTCTGCTTCTCATGAGCGGGGCTTCTGGATCTGTAGAATGACCCTTGGATGTTAGTTGCCTGGATAGCTCTGTTGCTTCTCTTGTTCTTTGCAGCATGGTGGAAACCTGGTAAGATTATTAGTTAGAATAGATGTGATCCTGACAAGCTGGGAGCTTGGAATCAGACAGATGGGGAGAAAATCCTAGGCTTAGCTACAGCCTACGCATATGACCATGGTTGGGATATTTAATTTCTGAACCTAATTTTCTCATTGCTAAAGTATAAATGGAAAATACACTGTACAAGTGACATATAAATAGAAAATCAGTATTTTATAATAATATCACAGAGATGCTGCCCTGTTTCAGTTATAACTACAGATCTTTTGATTTTCCCTCCCAGCTTCTCCCATTTTTTTCTCTCAAAGTTAATTTTTTATTTCCCTCTTTAAAAAAATAATTTTTCATTTTACAACTTAGAGTGCCTGGGTTTATGATGGGACAGCTCTTTTTGTCAGGAAGGCATCCTCTTGATCTCACAAATGATGGAGCGCTAGGAGAAAGGGAAGCATGCAGTTACCAGAGGCAGATGTAGCCTATACCTCACTTCTTTCCTCCTTTGGTCATGTAGTTACAACTGATCCAGAAATATACTTTAGAGGACAGACTGATTTTGTGGATGGATATGCACTGAAGTCAAATGTTGTCTCTGTTTGGACCAGTCTATCTATGGGAACTTGAAACTTAAAAGTTAATTTTGAATTTTGTGGTATTTGCAAGTGATGTTGCAATAGTTTATTCATGAAGTTCTCTGAATCTATTAGATGTGGCAAACCTAAACGTTGCCTGATTTTATTTTAAGATTACCTCAGTTTTGTACCATTTTCTTTTTAACATAAAAGTCCTCAAGCTTGATTTTCTTTTAAATATGATGCTTTTAGATTGATCAATTAATCCTTACAGTGGATTATTTTTGAGTAATATTTTCTGTAAATAATTTTTTAATAATGAATTTAAAATTCCTATTTCTGGATATGTTTTTTACTTCCATTAGTATTTTTCTTATATTCCAATAGTGGGTTTTGATAGAATGATTTAATGCCATTTGTGTATGTGTCCTAGGTAATTTCTGCTTCGAAGATGTCTTCCTAGGCTTATAGTGAAGGTTGAATTTTTCTTTTAGGTGTATTTTAGATTTAGAAAACCAATTTTCTTTTCTTTAAAGTGATTTTCTGGTTGCTTATCTTTAATAAATAAGGTTATCTAATTTCCTGACCCTACTGAAATCAGAATCATCTCCCTAGTTTAGTAGCCTAAAACATTTTTTTTAATTACAGGAGTTTGAATATTAGCCATCTTCATTAAAAAATATCTTATTCAGATTTTGTGTATTTCATATAATAATATTTAAATGTAGATCTCATCCTCTACCATTGTACCCCATAGCCCCCCATTGGATTTCATGCATTCTGTCATATATGTACATATGTTGAGTCAAGCATTTGTACCAAAGTAGATGTCCTTTGGTGCTAGTACATCCACTAGAGTCTAGTCAACCTACCTAGAGATCCTACAGAGGATCTACTCTCCCTTACCCAGGAGTAATCCGTTGCCAGCAAAGCATCCTCAGACAGCAGAGTGCCATGCACACAGAAGGCCACAATTAGATAAGTTTTAGAGACTGAGAGACTGCAGAATGCATGTCCCTGGATCAGACTCAGTTATTAAACCTGGACCATTTTGTCTCTTCACAAAGAATGGTTCTGGCCTATATATTCTGTTGATACCACGTTATATGTCGGCACTGAGGAAGTTAGATTGAAAACAAACTTTTCTTCATAGATTCCAGGCAATAAGGACAGATTAAGGAATACTATCTAAAGGAGCCTTTGCATGTGTCTTCCCTACTCTTCAGTATAGGAAGATGCATGGGGTAATTTAGTCAAAGAAGCACAATTCTTTTTCCCATTTGTCTGGAAATAATTTACTGAAGAGATATGTGCTCATGGAAGAAAGGTTTGGCAAGTAATACATATTCTTTAGATGGCTGGTGTTGTGAGCATATGTTAGTGATCCTACAATAAAAAGCACATGCTTAAAAGTGGTTACTGTGTTTGGGTAGTAGCTGTTCTTATACCAAATTGTAACATAGAGAGGACTTTTTAAATTGGGAATAATGGGTGAGTTTAAGCCAATTTGTACATTTGTAATTTTTTTCCTAATCTAGTTCTTCCCTACAATATCTATTTGTAAAAAAAAAAAAAATAAGCTTAGGATTCTACTGTGCTTACTTAGAGGTCTACCTGACTGAAATTCTAAATTAAATATGTGGTGGAGATGAGTATTTTATAATTTAAATGTAAATTCTGCAGATAATAGAAAGTAAAGATAAACTTAGACATAGTTTATAATCACTTTCTAAGGACGCTGGTGAATTTTGTTTTTCTCTTAGTTTTTCACCCAGAGACTTGTCACTGTTTTTTTTGGGGGGGGGTATTTTTGAGACAGGGTCTCTCTTTAGCCCCAGCTGGATTGGAACTCACTCTGTAGACCAGACTGGCCTTCTACTTACAGAGATACACCTGCCTCTGCCTCCCAAGTGCTGGGATTTAAGGTGTGCACCACCATGCATGACTACTTGTCACTATTTTTAATTGGCTAAAATAAAATAAATATGAACCAGGTTGAATTTTCAATGAAAGTTTGATGATGTAGTTTCTTTTGTTGTGTTTATTACCTTCGAGTTAGGTCACTTTAGAATTAATCATTTTGATCTTAGAAAGTTTCTTTTGGGGAGGTTCTTGTTAAGACAGGGGATCCCTGTAGTCCCAGCTGGCCTAGAGCTTGCTACCTAGACCATGCTGGCCTTGAGTTTACAAAGATCCACCTGCCTCTTCCTCACCAGTGCTGAGATTGAAGGGGTATACCACCACGCCTGGCTTCTTACAAAGTTTCTTAATTACAATTAGACATGAACTTTTATTTCAAAACCAAGGCTAGTTTCTGACTAATTACAGATGTGTCCATTCCAGGCTAATCTCTTCTAAGAGAAAAATCTGTTTTCAAAGTTTTAGCTTTTTTGTAGTTACTAATATTTTTCTTTTGGAAAAATATTATTTGAATTATGTTTATATTTAACTTAATAGCCAACCTAAATAACATTCTTACCACCATTAGAGGTGGTTAATCTTAAAAGATATATAAATGTTTTAGGATTATAAAAATATATATTAGTGTGTTTATTATTCACTTATTATTATCATATTTTTAGGAAATAATCAGCATACTTTTAGTTTACTGATTTTGCAATATATATTTGTCTACCAAGGTTATGTGTTAAAATAATTTTGTTGGCAAATTATAATCACTCCATAGAACAATGTTGCTCATAAATTAATTTCTATATGACTAATTGCCTATATTAGCTTAAGATGTTTTATTTAGTTGTTCCTTCTATTTGCTAATCTAGGTTATACAGAGTGATGAACACCGTACTTTCAAATATTTGTCTACATCCCTCTTTAGGGAAAATAGGACTTTATACTTAACATATAAAGCATATATAGGATTATAATTTAATAAAATAATGTACAGGAATACCAGAACTCTTGATATTTTTTACTTGGCTTTTCTATGAGAGACTAAACACTCTGCATTCCTTATCTTCACGATAAAGTATCCCTCAGTGGGTGGAACATAGTGAGTAGACTTTTTGGTTTGAAATGTGTGTGCTTAAGTAAAAGTAGAACATTACAAAGAACTTAGTGAATGTTTTGCTACATAATATTTGTTAAACTTATTTTAAACACTTAAGGAAATTGGTATTTTTTTTATTCCAACGTGTATGTTAAGTTTCTGTGCTTCTTTGATGTCACACCTTCTGCCTCATCTTCACAATTTGTGCTAATAATGTAAATCAAAATAGCAGTTCACTTTTCTGGAGCATGGTTTCAGTCACCACATAGCGTGCTGAAATACAAAAAGGAAATTTTATAAAGGTCAACTTTCTATAAAATTGCCAATACTTGGAGAGACTTCATATTGATTTTACATGAAAGCAAATAGGTGAATCATTTGAAATTTGTAACTTTTTATGGAATTGCGATCTGTTTTATCACCATAGAATTCGCAATGCTATATGAAGTAAATGTTGTCTCACAATCACAATTCCAAGTCAGCATTCATTCTAACTGCAGCTCTTTTCTTACAGCTTGCTTTTACCTGAAATCTTAAATAATTATTTAAAAATAATGTGCATGTTCTGCTCTTAACTTATAAATAACTGTCAGAACCCTTATACTCTTAATTTCGTTCAAATGAAAACATATTTTAAGATACAGATCTCTTTTATGAGAGCTTAAAGAATTTAGGATTGGAGCATGTGCTGCGGCATATGGTGCATTTTCTGTCCTATTTTGTATACCAGCCCATTAAGAAGAGAGAGTGAAGCAAGTAATCTAAAAATAACTCTGCTGTTGGCCTAATTTAGCAACAACATGAAAAAAGTCTTCTGTGCATAAGTGAAACTCCACATTTGACTCCCCTGGTGGAAAATCTCTGAAGTGTTTTGCTACCTAGGCTCAGAATAACCGCGCAGTTGGCATCATTGCAGTAAGAAGGTCTGTTTGGACTTTTTAATAGTAATTTTTGCTTGTCCTTATCAGTACTGAATTTCTCAGTCCAGAGACACTCATCTACCTGAGGATTGCACACAGGCACATACCTTTTCCCAGTACATATTTGTTTTCACAAAATTCAACTCCATATGAATTTGAATTGATGATTAAAAAGAAAAGGTCCAGTGGAATAAAAATTATGACTAGCACTAATATTCCATATATATATATATATGGATATATATATGAATATATATATATATCCATATATATATATGAATAACTATAACTTCAAAAGTTCTACATTTTTTGTTATTTTACCTCTTAAACTTGTCATTTGGTTATCCCAAAGAAAGATAAAAATAGTAACATCTTATAGGAAGAAATAATGAGAAAGTATTTCTTTGATGATCTTTACCTTTTCTTGGTCAGTATTTGCCACTTTGCTCACACCATTGATTGTTGTTCTGCTTGTTGGTATTTGTATACTGGCTGGCATCTTCTCTCTTGCTCTCTAGATGACATGGTATAGAATCAGAGGTCAATGGTTCTTTCTCTAGTTTAAGAGTTTGGGCATTTTGGACATTTTGTATGATAATCCATTCCATATTGATTACAGAACCAAAGTACCCCCAGAGCCTGACTGGGGAGCATCAATAGTGAAAGATGCATTTCTTCCTGGTGGGGGAACTGCCTGGCCCTGATGTGTTTAAAGGCTTTTGCACTTACATTCAAAGGAATTTTTATTCCTTCCATAAGAGCTTTAAGAATTTAGTAGTGAGCATTTGCTGTGGCATATGGTGCATTTTAAATTTTAAAATACTTTGAATCCTTCATAGGCGTTCATTCACTGATACGTTGAATTAGTATGAGCTAAGAACACTCATAAAAAGACTTCAGTTCTCAGAAAGATAAAGTATGGCAAAAAATAGGAAAGGGATTTTGTTAAGGAATAGCATGATTCAAGTGTTAGAAGGGTTTGGGATATAAGTAACAGCTCTCAAAGGGAGGTACCTCAATGGCTTGCAATGAATCCTACTTTCTAAGTTCTATTTTCTTGTGGAGTTCTCTCCCAGAGTGACTCTGGTTTAGGTATGTGACTTGCTTTGGCCATTGGAACATAAGTAAATGTGATGCAACTGGGGCTTATATGTGCTTGCAAATTGGAGTTTCTCTTCTGGAATGCTTTGGTCACCATATGAAGGAGCCTCGTAAGTCCCCTTGAAGATGAAAGAGTTCCTATTCTTGCAGGCCACGCAGCACTGCTGAGCTGACTTTCCAGGTGAATCCAATTGCCTTAATGAGCCTGTGCCAGACCAGCAGGAGAACACTTCTAACTCAAAGAAGTTTGAGAAATCATATTTTTTCTTTTTTTTTTTAATTTTATTTACTTATGTATGTGTATGAATGTACTGTCTGCATGTAGATCTGTGCACCCATGTCGTGCAATGCCACAGAGATCAGAAGAGGGTCTCGGATTCCCCTGGAACTGGATTTCTCCTGGAATTGGAGTTACAGAAGGTTCTTAGCTGCCATGTGGGTGCTGGGGATTGAACCCGGGTCCTCTGCAAGAGCAGTCGGTGCTCTTAACTGCTAGGCCATCTCTTCAGCCCCATCATACTTTTTCTTTTAAGCCACTAAACTCTAGCCAACAGATAAAAGGTATAGGAATTTAGGGATATAGATACCTAATTTTTTTTTTTTTGGTTTGTTTTCTCTGTTTTCCTTTTGTATTAGTTACTTTGGCAACAGTTCTACATAGAGACTGTCTATAAGACATTGTATCCAGCTGCAAAAAATAGATTTAAGTGTCTATGATTTTTATTGTCCAAAATTAGATTAGTTTCTATTGATTTCCTAGTTGAAGAGAGGAGTGTCAGGTCGAGAGACTCATTCATAATGGTCCAAGCTAATTGTACTTGACATATTCCGGGTGAAATGTTTAGGAAGTCTCTTTACTGGTATATGTGATGTATCTTCATGGGATCTGGTCATCACAGTTGAGAGATTCTTGGTTTGCAAGCACTTCCAGCATTATAGGAAGTCATGAGAATAGGCATTTATTTAAGCAGATGTTGTGAACTGCATAGATGGACTGATATTAACTTCATTGCGGAAAATATTCCAGAGTTCTAAGAGGGACGGAGACCAAAAGTGTAACAACTTCATCAGTCTCTTCCAGACTTAGTAGATAGTATGAAATTATACTTTGTAACTGCTTTACATTGAAGAGGTTAATACAAATGTGAGTGGGGGAGATGTTTGCCCAGTATAAAAATATGTTTAGAAAGAAGTCTGCACACAAAGGACTAATCATAAATTGGAAACATAAGATATTCAATCAGTGAGTAAGAGACCTGAGTAGTTAGGCTATCAGCATCAGAGTGTGTTCAACCACAGAGACCAGAATATTGCCCTTGTACACCTAATGGCTTAACCCAGTGCTGCTAAGATGGCTTCCGCATGGCTAGAGAATACAAGTGGACATTGTGAGGAGAAGCAAAATAGAAGGTTCCAGGGGAACTAGGAGAAGAGCATAAGGAAACACCTTGAGAAGCCTCTGGACACTTCCAGCTTATTTGGCACACATTTAGAACACTTGATACTGTTTGTTGGTCCATGCAGACATAGTCATTCTCGTTGATCCTGGCTACTAATTTATCCTTTGATTCTCTAGGTTAATGTGACCTGAGATCTTGTATTGAGATAATTTCACATATGTTATCTTCAGAAAAAGTAGTGAAAAACAAAGGAAATAGTATAAGACACTTCAATTAACTTTAGAACCTTAAATGTATTATGTAGTTTTAGGTATTGATTGATCATTCATCAGAGATTGATTTATGAATGTAGCGAGAATTATGAGCCATGGTAGCATTGCCAGAAATATCCCAGTTAACATCTTAGAGGATAACATAGTCTCCAGTCTCTATCTGTTGTCATGTAGAGATGATTGATATTATTCAAGATAGTTTCAGGTCAGAAAGAATGATAAAGCCGGAAGTAATGAAGAGCCAGTGTAAAATAGTGTTAAGAATTCAAGGAAGACATAGGATCTTAAAAGGAAAAGGAGCTTTAAATCATAGAGAAAAAAACCTAGAGAACTGGGGCTGGGAGCTGGTCAGCTAGCATAATCTGCTACACAAGTTTGAATACCAGAGTTTGGATCCTCTAGAAACAAATAAAAAGCAAGGCGTGGTACTATCTACCTGTAATTCCAGCACTGGAGAAGCCAAGACAGCAGGATCCCTGAGGCTTGCTGATCAGATAATTCTTTTTTATTAATTTATTTTTATTATATTTTAAGGGATTCACAATATAAGAACACAGTTGTTTTCAGATCACATTGACATTGCTCAGTTTGCCATACAACTAGGTAATTGGCAATAGCATCCACAGATGAGGGATACCATTCGTCCTTTGTTTTTCTGGGACTGTGTTACTTCACTCAGCATGATATCTTCTAGCTCCAGCCATTTTCCTGCAAAGCTCATGATGTCATCTTTCCTTACCACTGCATAGAACTCCATTGTGTAGTTGTACCACATTTTCTCTATCCACTCATCAGTTGAGGGGCATTTGGTTTGGTTCCAGCTCTTTGCTATTGTGAAGAGAGCTGAAATAAACATGGCTGTGCATGTATCTCTGTGGTAAGATGAGACTTGTGGGCACATGACCAGGAGTGATATGGCTGGGTCAGGTGGCAAGTTCATTCCAAGTCTTCCAAGGGTTCTCCATTCCAAGTCTTCCATAGTGGTTGTGCAAGTTTACATTCCGACCAGCAGTAGATGAGTGTTCCTCTTTCCCCACAACCTCTCCAGTGCTTGGTATCATTTGTTTTCTTGATCCTAGCCAGGCTTATTGGAGTAAGATGATATCTTAAAGTGGTTTTGATTTGCATTTCCTTAATGATTAATGATGTTGAACACTTCTTAAGATGTTTCTCAGCCATCTCTAATTTCTCACTAGTGAAGTCTCTGTTCATCTCTTTGCTCCATCTATTGAGTGGGTCATTTCTTTTCTTTCTTCTTTGTTTTTTGAGTAGTTAAGATATTCTGGAAATCAATGCTTTGTCAAGATGTTTCTGCAGTGAAGGTTTCCTCCCACTCTGTGGGATTTCTCTTCACTTCCTTGATTGTTTCTTTTGATGTACAGAAGCTTTTGAGTTTAATGAGATCAAATTTGTCATTGTCGACCTTAATTTTTGCGCAGCTGCTGTCTTATTTAGGAAGTCTTTTCCTATGCCTATGTCTTGTAGTCTGCTGCCAACTTCTTCTTCTATCACCTTCACAGTTTGGGCTTTCACGTTGAGGTCTTTAATCCATCTGGAGTTGACTTTTGTACAGGGTGAGAGGTAGGGGTATACTTTCATTCTTCTGCAAGTTGTAATCCAGTTTTGCCAACACCCCTTGCTGAAGATGCTATCTTTTCTCCATTGTGTCTTCTTAGCCCCCTTGTCAAATATGAGATGGCTGAAAATGTATGTGCTCAAGTTTGGATCTTCAGTTTTGTTCCATTTGTCGACAGGTCTGTTTTGTGCCAGTACCAAGCTGTTTTTATGACTATCGCCCTGTAGTATAGTTTGAAGTCTGGTATAGAGATGCCCCCTGTATAGCTCTTTTAACTCGGGGTTGTTTTGGCTATTCAGGGTCTTATGTTTTTCCAACTGAAATTAAGGACTTTTTTTCCAAGCCTGTGAAGAAACTCTTGGGGATTTTAATTGGGATTGCATTAAGTCTATGCAAGAGTTGGGTAGAATGGACATTTTTACAATGTTAATTTTCCCAATCCATGAGCATGGGAGGTTTTTCCATCTTCTGAGGTCTTCTTCAATTTCTTTCTTTAAGGGTTTAAAATTTTTGTTGTAGAGGTCTTTGGTGTCTTTGGTTAGGTTTGTTCCTAGGTATCTTATTGTTTTTGAGGCTATTGTGAGTGGGAAGGTCTCTTTGAATTCTTTCTCCAGTTGCTTGTTCTTGGTGTAAAGAAAGGCCATTGATTTTTTTAGGTTAATTTTGTATCCTGCCACTTTGCTGAAGCTGTTAATCGTTTCTAGGAGTTTTCTGGTGGAGTTTTTTGCATCCCTTAAGTAAACAATCATATCATCAGCAAATAGGGATAGTTTGACTTCCTCTTTTCCAATTAGTACTCCTTTAATATCCTTTTCTTGCCTTATTGCTCTAGCAAGTGTTTCAAGCACTATATTGAAGAGGAGTGGTGATAGGGGGCAGCCTTGCCGAGTTCCTACCTTTAAAGGGAATGTTTCCGTCATTTCCCCATTTAGGATGATATTGGCTGTGGGTTTCCTGTATATGGCTTTGATTACATTGAGGAATGATCCCTCCAATCCAATTCCTTCTAGGACTTTAAGCATGAAGGGATGCTGGATTTTGTCAAAGGCTTTTTCAGCATCAATTGAGATGATGGTGTGGTTTTTGTCTTTGATTCCGTTTATGTGTTTGATGATGTTTATTGATTTTCGTATGTTGAACCATCCCTGCATCTCTGGTATGAATCCAACTTGGTCATGATGGATGATCTTCTTGATGTGGGTCTGTATGCGATTTGCCAGTATTCTGTTTAGAATTTTGGCATCTGTGTTCATGAGGGAGATGGGTCTATAATTCTCCTTTTTAGTTGGATCTTTGCCTGGTTTTGGTAATAGAGTGATGTTGGCTTCATAGAAGGAATTTGGGAGAATTCCCTCTGATTGTATACTTCTAAACAGTTTCAGAAATAATGGTTGTAGGTCTTTTTGAAATGTTTTATAGAATTCTGCTGTGAAACCGTCTGGGCCTGGGCTTTTTTTAGTTGGGAGGCTTCTTACTACATCCTCTATTTCTTCATATGTTATGGGTCTGTTTAAGCTGCTGGTCTCCTCTTGGCCAAGCTTTGGTGATTCCCAAGATTTCAGATATTCATCCATTTCTTCTAGATTTTCAAACTTGGTAGAATATAGGTTCTTGTAATATTCCCATATAATTTTCTTGATCTTTTCCTTGTCCGTTGTGATATTTCCCTTTTCATCACAGATTGTATTGATTTGGAGTTGTTCCTTCTTTCTTTTTGTTAACTGGGCTAGAGGTCTGTCTATCTTGTTTATTCTTTCAAAGAACCAACTTTTGGCTTCATTGATTTTTTGTATTGTTTTCTTTGTTTCTATTTCATTGATTTCTGCTCTGATTTTTGTTATTTCTTCCTGTCTGTTGCGTTTAGGGTTCATCTGTTGTTGCCTCTCAAGTGCTTTTAGCTGTAGTGTTAGATCATTCACTTGTGCTCTTTCTGTTTTTCTAATGTAGGCACCCAGGGCTATAAATTTCCCTCTTAGGACTGCTTTTAAGGTATCCCATAAGTTTTGTTGTGTTGTATTGTCATTGTCATTCAGTTCCAGGAATGTTTTTATTTCTTTCTTTATCTCTTCCTTGACCCATTCATTATTCAAGAGTGTGTTGTTTAGTCTCCATGTGTTCTTGTAGGCAGGAGGGCTTGTCCTGGTGTTGATGTTGAGCTTCATTGCACTGTGGTCTGACAGGATGCATGAAATTATTTCAATCTTTTTGTATTTGTAGAGGTTTCTTCTGTGTCCCAGGATGTGGTCGATTTTGGAGAATGTTCCGTGGGGTGCTGAGTAGAAAGTGTATTCTCTGGTATTAGGATGGAATGTTCGGTAGAGGTCTATGAGGTCCATTTGGTGTATCATATCGTTCAGTTCAGATGTCTCTCTGTTTATTTTTTGTCCTGTTGACCTATCCAAAGGACTCAGTGGGGTATTGAAATCTCCCACTATGAGTGTGCTGGGGTTAGTCTGTGACTTGTGGTCCTGGAGAATTGTCTTTATAAAGTTTGGTGCACCAGAATTTGGGGCATATATATTCATAATTGTGAAATCTTCTTGGTGGATTGTTCCTTTGATGAAAATGTAATGGCCTTCTTTGTCTCTTCTGATTTCTTTTACTTTGAAGTCTATTTTATCCGATATTAAAATAGCAACACCTGCTTTCTTTTTGGTACCATTTGCTTGGAATATTTTTTTCCATCCCTTCACTTTAAGGTGGTGCCTGTCCTTGAAGGTAAGATGTGTTTCTTGCAGACAGCATATCGATGGATTCTGTTTCCTAATCCAGTCTCCCAGTCTATGTCTTTTGATTGGGGAATTTAGTCCATTAATATTTAAGGTTATGACTGATAGGTTTGTGTTGCTTCCTTTTGCCTTATTATCCATCTGCGGTTTTGATTTAGGTTTCTACTTCTGCAGTTATGCTTTTATTGATTTCTCCTTCTAGTTGCCTGGGGTTGGTTGCTCCTTTCTTCTGTTCTTTGGATTGCTTCAAGTATTCTCTGAAGGGTTGGTTTTCCGGACATGTATTCTTTCAAGTTGTTTATGTCATGGAAGATTTTCCTCTCTCCTTCCACTATGATTGACATTTTTGCTGGGTATAGTAACCTGGGCTGGCATCCATTGTCCCTCAACACTGGGAATGCTTTGCTCCAGGTTCTTCTTGCCTTCATCGTTTGCTGTGAGAAGTCCGTTGTTATTCTGATAGGTTTCCCCTTATAGGTCACTTGTTGTTTTTCTCTTGTCGCTTTAAGAATTTTCTCTTTGTTTTGGGTGTCCAGCATTTTAACTATGATGTGGCGTGGAGAATTTCTTTTCTGATCTTGTCTGTTTGGAGTTCTATGTGCTTCTTGTATTGGTATTGGTTTGCCCTTTTTTAGTTTGGGGAAGTTTTCATCTATTATTCTGTTGAAGATCTGATCAATACCATTCTCTTGGGATTCTTCTCTTTCCTCTATTCCTATGATGTGGAGGTTTGATCTTTTCATAGTGTCTCACAGTTCCTGGTTGTTCCACTTTTGTGTATTTTTAAATTTTTCATAATCTTTACTTGAGGTTTTTAGTTGTTCTGTGTTATCTTCCAGGTCTGATATTCTTTGTTCTGCTTCCTCCATTCTGCTTCTGTGGCTTTTTCCATTCCTTTCCTCTTGATTGGATGAGTGTTTGATTTCCTTTTTCATTTCGGCTTCTGATTTCTTTAGTATTTCCTTTTCCTTTTGGAGCTTCTCAATCTCTTCCTGTAGCTCTTTGCTTCGCTGGTTGGTTTCATTATCTTTTTCAACATGGGATCTTTTCAGTGTTTCCACTTCCTTCTGGAGTTTGTCATTCTCTCTCTCTAGGTCCTTCTTGAGTTTTTCATTCTCTTTCCTTAATTCTTTGATTTGCTTTTTATAACTTTGTACTTCTTTAAGTATGTTCACAATTGTACTTCTAATATTTGTGTCCTGGGCCATCCCCAGGGGGATCCCACTGTAGGAATCTTCCACAGGGTTGGTAGAGCTTGGTGTGGAATTATCTTGCCCCTTTCCTGTGTTGTCTCTTCTTCATGTCCCCGGCATATGGATTTCTCTTTGCCTGTATTCCAATGTCAATCTTAAATGCCTCTTCACTGTGTTGTAGGCTTGCTTTGCTTGCCTCCTTCAGATGACTTTGTTGTTTGTTTGATTGATTTCTTTTTCTCCTTACTCCTTGTTTATGGAGTGTTGACTCTATTGGAAGTCTAACTCACTCCTCCCTTTCTGTTCTGAAGGTTCTCCAAAGAATCCACTTGGACACTCCTTAGGCAATCCCAGTTGGTGGGGGTGGGGGTGGGAGTTGGGGCGTGTTGCTCTTTAGCCTACACCCTGGTACCTGTGCTTCAGGTGATCTTGGAGATCCCTGATCTCAAGACTCACACAAACCCACCTTTTATACCCCGTGGGAAGACAACTCTGCCCCCACAGCCACACAAGCCAATTGGGCTAAAGACAATGAAATCCAATCAAAGAAATCCAATCAAACAATCCGCCTGGCTGAAGCACCCAGCTCCGACCTGTGTTTCAGGAGGTCTTGGGAGATCCTCGATCTTGATCAGACAATTCTTGAGCTTCAGGTTAGATGAGAGATTTTATGTCAAAAATAAGGTGGAGAATTATTAAGGAAGCTAAGTAACATTCATTGACTTGTGGCTTCCATATGCATGTAGCACGCATGCACACACACTCACACACATACATACACAAATAATAAATAAAGGAAACAGAGAGCTTCTAAAATCCTAAGCTGAATCACTTGATTTCATTTGAAATTAGTTTTATATGGCAAAGATTTCCATGTAATTTAAGCAATGACAAACCCATCCACCAAAATTGTTTGTGGGTAAGTGATTTTCACAGAAGAGTTAGGAACTTAAGAGAAAGAAAAATGAGATAAGAATCAAGCTACATACATACATACATGGGAGTTTCATGTGTGTCTTGTTTTATCCCACAGATTTAAGAGACAGCAATAGAAAGAAAGGAGGGAAGAAAAGCTTTCTTCTGGAAAAGGAATGCTATTTGTTAGACTAAATTCTGAAGAAAGCACCTTGTACTGGCAGGTGTTCCGTTCCAGGAAGCACTGAATGTTGTGCACACTGTGTCCCTGACCATGTTTAGAAACAGATTTCTGGAAGGATCTCATGTGTTTATTTCTGTTAAGCCAAAGAAAGAACATCAAATCACAACTCACCTTAATTATGACAAAAGCTGAGACCTGTAGTATTCTTTTTTAACTTCTTTGTTACAGTGACTTATTAAGGTCCACTGCTTCAGTTTTTCCTTTTGAAACAATGGCTGTAATATTATGCTTATAATCCTTGCTTTCTCCACTGTGCTACAGATGAATACTACCACAGTTTACAGTGGTCCTCTCTTCTCAGATCCTTTCTTCTTTGAATAGCTTGCTTATTAAACATCTTCAAATATCTTAGTATATGAAATGTTACTTTTCTACAAATGTTAATTTTTGTTTTTCTTTTAACATAATTAAATTTATTAATTAATTGTATGTGTATGAGCGTATTGACTTCATGTTTGTAAGTGTACCCATGCAGTGTCTGAGGAGGTCAGAAGAAGGCCTTAGATTCCCCACAGAACTGGAGTTACTGACAGTTGTTAGCCACTATGTGGGTGCTGGTAATTGAACCTGGGTCCTCTGCAAAAGCATGTCAGTGCTCTTAACTGCTGAGCCATCTCTGCAGCCCCAAGTTTTTGTTTTTCTAGCTCCAGTTGTCCTTAAGGTTATTGATATTCAGCTGCCAGAATGAAACTAATAGCAATTGTTGCAGGGCTTGAGAATCTGTGTGCTTAGACTTGTGGAAGTGTCTGTCATTCTAAAGTTTTACATCATGAAAGAATATTTGATTGGGAAGAAAAGCCAAATGAAAAGTTTGCAAACATAAAAAATGGTTAAGAATTGTGAATGTGGGCTGGAGAGATGGCTCAGAAGTTAAGAGCACTGACCACTCTTGCAGAGGACCTGGGTTCCATTCCCAGCACCCACGTGGTAACCGAGAACAGCCTTTAGCTCCAGTTCCAGGGAAATCCGACACCCTCTTCTGACCTCCTTGGCATTGCACAACAGGGGTGCACAAACCTACATGCAGACAGTACATTCATACACATAAAAAAAGAAGAATTTTGAATGTATCTTTAATCAACTGAAAATATGCAAATCAAAGAAAATAAACCCAAAGAATTGTGGGTTGTTTGTTTGTATTTATTTGTTTGGCAATTTTTTATTGAATTTTGTGAATTTCATGCAAACATCTAAATCATCTTTATAACCCTTACCCAATGGCACTCTGTCATAGGCCTACCCCTACTGGAATTTATGTATTCTGTCATTTGTGTTAAGGCCTATTGTGTCATGTCAGTGTCCCCAGACACTCCTTAGTGTAAATTCTCCACTGATGTCTAGTTAGCCTATCTAGAGTCCTCTTTTTTTAATTTTTAATTTTATTCATTTATTTTTTTATTTGTATGAATGTACTGTCTGCATGTAGGTTTGTGCACCCATGTCATGCAATGCCGCGGTCAGAAGAGGGAGTCAGATTCCCCTGGAACTGGAGTTCTCCTGGAATTGGAGTTACAGATGGTTCTCAGCTGCCATGTGGGTGCCGGGAATCGAACCCTGGTCCTCTGCAGGAGCAGTCGGCACTCTTAACCACTAGGCCATCTCTCCAGCTCCTAGAGTCCTCTTTTTTAAGATCAGCTCTTCCTCACCTAGCTGTAATCAGTTGTCAATAGTTCTCTGGTTAAAGTTGGAGCATGCTGAGCATTTCTACAGTTCTATGTTGAGTTTTTGCCTGCTTGAGTTTGCACGGGCCTTGTACGTGCTGACACCATTGCTGTAGGTTCCTATGAGCAAGGTCCCGGGAGCCTGTAGGACTCAATTTCCATATGGTCATGCACCTCCTCCCTGGCTCTCACAGTCTTTCTGATCCTCTTTCTCAGTGGTCCCTGAGCCTTCTGGGTGGGTGGAGTTTAATTTAAAGTCCTGACCAAGGCCACATGGTTTACAGATTTCTTGTTCTCTATAGTTTGGCCATTTGTGTCCTTTTGCATTCATGGCTCTCTGCTGCACGAAGGAGATTCATTGATGAGAATGAGGACATGCATTTGTATTCTCTCCTTTATTTACCTATGTTCCATGGTCCTTAGGTGTAGAGGTTCCATTGTAGATGTGTCACTTAGGTTTCAGACTCTGTAATAATCTCTGTCTGTTGCAAAGAAGTCTCCTTGTTGACTGGTGACTGGGATACTTATCTGTAAATATGATCCATATTTTGCATATAGTAAGAAATTACATTTGCTTATGGATGTAAGAGCCTTTGGGTTTTCTCTAAAATCTATCTTTTTAATCATCCAACACTATAAACTTAACTTCCTAAATAACACTTCAGTGAATGTACTCTTCTCCATTATAAGTTCTTGCTTTGCATACTGGAGTTGTTTCCTAAATACATCTTTGAACATATTGTAGGTATATGGCTTTGCCCACTTTATCTCTTTTAAGTTTCTCTTTGGGGTGTGTGTGTGTATGTGTGTGTGTGTTTGTGTGTGTGTGTGTGTGTGTGTGTGTGTTCGCTATAGCCAGTGCCTACCAGAGTAACAGCTGTGTAATCCACACACATTGAATAAATGACTTCATGAGGATATGTTTTTGCACCTCCTTTCTGCTTTCCCTAGCACTGGCGGGAGTTGTTTATGTTCATACTTTCCCTTTCTTCATCGTGGTGGCTCTTCACTTTGGGTAGGGACATTGCCAGAATTATTTTAATTGACTTCAGAGTTGTACTTTTGTACTTTGTGTTTTTTCTGCCTCTTTAAAAATATTTTACTTATTAGTTTAAATATTTATGAACATGAGCATATTGCCTGCATGTATATAGGTGCACCCATGTTATGCAGTGCCTGTAGAGGTCAGAAGATAACATTGAATCTCCTGCAACTCGAATTATGGAACATTGTTAATGGCTCTGTGGGTCCTGGGAACTGAACCGAGGTTCTCTGCAAGAGCAGCCAGTGCTCTTATCGACTGAGCCATCTCTCCAACTGCTCTTTTCTGCCTCTTTTCCTCCCCTCATCTTCAGTGTGGTGCCATATTTATTTCCTGCAACACTGGCATCTCTCTGATTTCTCAGACCCTGCATAGGAGCATTTTCTTTTTGTTTGTCAATAGTGTTGAATGTTGTTGATCTTGCCACTCTGCTTTTCTTTGCATCCTGAATGTCTTAGTTCAAATTTGGCTTCCTCAAGAATGTCTTTGCTGATCAAACTGTGTCTATCCTCTGGGCTATAATATTTCCCAATTTCTGTTCTAGTTAATGTTCATAGTAACATATTTGCCATGGTTATTGATTAATTTTGCCTGCTTCTGTGCCTTAAATAAACTTGCTGCTCCTTTCAGGGAATTTTTTTCTTTAATCTCCAGTCAGTTTAGAAGCTGTGTCTAGCATGGCATGACGTATAAAATTAAAATGAAATGAATAAGTGGATGAGTTATCAAATGAATTTCTTTATTCAGTCATCTGACTTTTGTAAGACCAAGTTTTAAGATAACATAAATGAATATTACAACTCTAAATGAAGCATTGCTGATTGTGGCAGGATAATGTGTGCATGCACACAAATAATTTGTGTGTCTGTGTGTGTGTGTGTACATGTGCTCATGGTGTATGATAGTTATATCATATTTTGGTGGCTAATCGACTAATGCTTAGTTAGAATTAAGACCCACACAATTGGAGGGAATTCATGTGTGGTAATATAAACATCACTAAATACAGATGGAGACTATTATGAAATTCACAACTGGTCAAAATACAGAAAATGAGTGACTGCTAGGTTCCCAGCACTACATGATACATTTACAATGCAACCTTACACATAAGGCTTTGCATAAGAGGGTGTGGAAAGTACGTAAAAGCCTACAGACATTATAGGGAAACAGCACCCATGAAGTCTCTACAGTATGTTAGTCTAATGAGATATGCACAGTTGACATGCCAAGATGGATAGGGGAAACTTCATGGAATTTCATCTCTAAACGAAGCCCTTGAGGCAACAATGGATGCTGATGGAGAATCAGTTTTCTATATGGCTTAGCTTGCTGAGAGTTTAATCTTGAGGACAGCCCTAAACATAGGTATACATGAACAACAATGAATCAAATCAATGCATTTATATATACATATATATATATTATATATATTTTAAGTGTGTATTATTTTATAAAATAATGCATTATTTTATAAAATGTATTTTATAAAAATAATAAAAAGACAAGAAATTGAGAGGAAGTTGGGAGGCAGGGAGGAACAGAAGGAGAACTGGGCAGTTTGGAAATTATGCAAACAAAATACCCATGTATGACTTTTTCAGAAAAATGAAATATATAAAATGGAGAAAGAGTTGAAACCTGCAAACTTTGAGCCAAAATAATCCTGTTATCCTATACAAGTTTAAAAAATCCATTTAAAAGAATATCAGTTCTAAAGTTTAAAAGAAAAATCTCAAGATTTTTTTTATTGATGCTTTGTGTATTTCATACATCATTTTCCAATTCAGTTCAGGCATATATACCCTTCCCTTCCCCCCCACCCCACCCCTACCCATCCCAGATCATGCATTCTGCTGTAACTTTTCTGCATCTTTCTCTGCTTTTTTGTTTTGTTTTGTTTTCATTTTTTTTAACAATAAGTGATAATTTGTGAGTACAAGCATCCTTCATGTAAAACCAATTTGCGAGCAGTTGTGCCCAAACCCACACAGCTCATGGGTCCCACCATCCAGCAGGGGGGGCTTCTATGTTCAATTGAGTTGATCAAATGAGTGTCCAGTCTATATTGTTGTAGTTTCACCATTCACCCCAATCGCAGCCCTTACATTCTACTGCACCCCCTATTCTACAGATTGTTCCCTAGGCTTACAAAAGGAGCACAGGTGGATGAGAAGCAAAACAGTCTACTTTCTCTGGAGCTGTTGTCTTGGTCTCTAGTCAATTCTGGCTGTTTTCTTTCATGGGCTGCCAGCTTGTCCAGGCATAACCTTTCGATCCTACTAATCTGTCATATAGTATCACCTGGTAGCAATCTCTTTCACCTATAGGATGATTTAATTTAAAAATAAAGTTTGTTTCCCAAGTTAATCACATACAGTAACCCAAAACAGCATGGGTGAACTTGATGAAATCTTTGCCTTGATTCCACCCTACAGGTATATATAATACAACTGCTTTTTTGAGGCTCATGGGTCAAAAATAAAAACCTAAAATTAGAAAGGGGGATATAGATAGATATGAAAACCTTTTGTCAAAAAACCTTGCAATCCAAATCTTAAAACTAAGTACGGGAAAAATCTCAAGATTATATTAGGAAGTGTAGAATCAAATTAAATAAGTTAATAAAGATATATGAGATTAAGAGTGTACAGATAAGAATGATTTAGAATTAATGTCAAAGAAGCATGATGAGAGGTGATAGGAGGACATTTGGAGAAGTGTTGTCTTTATGAAAAGAACTATCCCCTTAAACTCAGAGCTCTCACATTCCTCGAGAGTGCTCACACCTGTCCATATAGTGTTTACTCCAAATCCCAATTCCTACTCTAAAAGCAGGTTTGGAAATCCCCTGAATATGGAACAGTTATCCCCTTGGGAAGTACCTGCATAATGGTAAGGCCCTTCTAATTTTTTAAAGTTGTAAAACAATATTATTACACATACTTAGATTATCCCTACAGAGCTATTCTAAAGAATCTGCACACAAATAACTGGTCCTCTAATCTGGTCAGATAAAAGTAATGTTCTACTCCCAAGGCAAGGATTTTACTTTAGTTTAACAAATACGGATTGTGCTGTGGTTAATTTGTCCTGGATTTTCACATAATTTATTATCATAAAATTATTATTTTGGGGCCAGGCATGGTGGCACATGCCTTTAATCCTAGCACTCAGGAGGCAGAGACAGGCAAATCTCTGTTAGTTCCAGGATAGCTAGAGCTACAGGGAGACCCTGTCTTGAGAACACCAAAAACATATTAATTTTTTAAAATATTTTTTAAATTTTATTTATTTTTCCAGTTTTTAATTGATGCTTTGTGTATTTCATACATCATTTTCCAATTCAGTTCAGGCATATTTCCCTTTCCCTTCCCCCACCACACCCCACTCCATCCCAGATCATGCATTCTGCCATAACTCTCCTGCATCTTTTTTTTTTTCATTTTTTTAGCAATAAGTGATAATTTATGAGTACAAGCATCCTTCATGTAAAACCAATTTGCAAGCAGTTGTGCCCAAACCCACACAACCCATCGTTCCCACCATCCAGCAGGGGGGGGGGGCTTGTATGTTCAATCAAGTTGATCAAATGAGTGTCCAGACTATATTGCTGTAGTTTCACCATTCACCCCAATCTCAGTCCTTACATTCTACCACGCCCCCTCTTCCCTAGATTGTTCCCTAGACTTAGAAAAGGGGCACAGGTGGATGAGAAGCAAAATAGTCCACTTTCTCTGGAGCTGTTGTCTTCGTCTCTGGTCAATTCTGGCTGTTTCCTTTCATGGGCTGACAGTTTGTCCAGGAATAACCATTTTTATGTGTATGAATGTACTGTCTGCATGTAAGTTTGTGCACCCATGTCGTGCAATGCCGCGGAGGTCAGAAGAAGGTGTTGGATTCCCCTGGAATTGGAATGAAAGACGGTTCTTACCCGCCATGTGGGTGCTTGGAATTGAACTTGGGTCCTCTGTAAGAGAAGTTAGTGCTCTTAACCACTGAGCCATCTCTCCAGCCCCAAAATTATTATTTTTGAGGGCTTAAATATGTGTTGCATACATCAGTTATTTCATGTTTCAATTCACCTTCACAGGGTTCTTAAACATCATTACTCTCATCTTGTATTTACAGTTGGGGAATGTGAAGCCTTGGTAACAAATTTCAACCAAAGTTTATTAGTCAAACTTAGACTGAACTGTGGACCCTTACTAGACGTGGTGGTGCATGCCTTTAATTCCAACACTCAAGAGGTAAAAGCAGGTAGATCATTGAGACCAACCTAGAAGTACCAGGCTACTTGGGGCTATACAGTGAGACTCAAAACAACAACAACAACAACAACAACAACAATAACAGCAACAGCAACAATAACAGCATCAACAACATCAAACTGGACCTTTGCTTCTTAAAGTCTTCGTTTGGCTTCCCATAACAAATTGCTGTAGGTTAAGAACCACTTAGGTGGCAGCAATGTATTTCTCGTGTTTTTGAAGGCTGTGTGTTCCTGATCAGAGCACCAGCATTCCTGGTGTCTGGTAGGTCTTTTGGCTTCTATGTTGTTGTTTGTGTCTTCATCTGTAAGAGAGCAGAACAGAAGAATCAGCATGGCACCACTCTCATGACCTTAACTAACATGTCCACACTCCAGAAGACCTCATCTTAATGCACTCATACTGGGGAGATAGAACCTTAACATATGGATTTCGAGAGATACATATAGTATCATTATACCTTAGCCTGTTACCATATTTTCTTTACTATTCCTTTGGTTTAAAGTGGTTGAATATGTTGTAACATTTATGAATGAGAATGCTGAGAATAAATTATCTTAGAAACCACTTTCCTTCCAGATTACAAATGAATTAATAGAGAATTTATGCCAGTCATGCTGTCCTTATGAATAATTTCTTTTTCTGTGTGAAATCTGCCATCATTAAAGTATGATTTTTCAAAATGGGAAATATTAATCATTTTTTAAATTACTGAAGATAGAAAAATGTGTCATAAAGCTAAGAATAGACAGGTGTAGTAAGTGACTGGTTATCTGTCAATCTAGACTTTCTTGACTACCCTTTTCTTAATGAACTAAGTCAGAATAAAGCTGACAGGTTAGAAAAGATAAAACTCAGAGGAGTAAATTTAATAGAGATAAATGTAAAGTTCTGTGGCTCTGTAAGTTTAATAAAAGTTCATATAGCCTACAGGGTTTAATTTACTACATGTTTCCTTTAAACTATAAGAATGCTATTTATTGATTCCAATGTTAAGTCTTTTGATTATGTACCATATATTTTTACTGGATGCTAACAACTTCTAGCCCATGTACCACCTGACCCTCAGTGTCGAATATATGTGAGTGAATTATTCCTCCACTCTGTATGTACATTTATAGAAGACTGTGTAAGATGCTAATGAAGGCAGGGGAAGGATAAGTGCTTAAAAATGGGGGAAATCTGAGGAGGAGTATCTTTCCACAGGAGAATTCTGAATTATTATAGATAATTTGACTCATATACAAAGGCTAAAAGTGAAGATTGTTCCAGCTCTTTAAAGAGCAGTGATTCTCAGCATAGTTGGCCATTTCCAAATTGGCAGGGAGAAAGCTTTGTAGAATTGCATCAATGCTCAAGTGCTAGGGAAGCAAAAGACAAACAGAAAGAACTAGTGTCCTGCAGTCTTCTTCAGTCCATGACCCCAGGGAGCTATAGAATTCTCAGTGTGCCACATCTCTTAGCTTCTAATATTTCCACATATTGTGGCAAGCCAACCTTTTAATGCATGAGTTAGAGAGGGGAATATTCTGGATCATAATTATGGTAGTGCTTAAAATGCTAGCATTTTGTGTGATATGAAATTTTTGTATTTGTCATTAATATCATTCAAGGTTGTTTCCTTTATTTAGTGGTATTAGTAATGCATAATTGTATTAATATCTTTTGATCTGGCAGGTTTTAAAGTATAGTTGTAATACAATCTCCTTTATTAGAGCTTTTCTAACATTATCTTGTTGAAAAAACTCCCAGAAAGCTTGTGACAAAGCATATTCTTGTGCCCATCCCTGGAAACTGAAATTCTATGGTCTCTTTGGGGCCCGATAATTAACATTTCTAACAAACTCCTAGGTGATGCTCATTTTACTGACCTTTTGACCAGACTTTGAATAGCTCTCATCTGTATGCTTACTGCTAAAGCAGATTTATAGAAAACCCCATGGAGATATTCTTGTTCAAAAGCTTCTCATGCCATTTAGTTATTTTATGCATGAAGGCGAGAATGCATAAGGTAGGACAAGAACCTGAGTGGGCAAACATGTTTTGACCAACATTAATAACATGTTATTTTTCCTAAATTTCAACCTGATCAATTTCCTTAGACATCATTCACATGCTAGAAGAATAACCAGATAAATTAATGTGGCTCAAATATCACATGTTAGGAGAATAGAGGGGATAAATATACCTGGGGGGGAAAAATATTTTGTGTGATATGGAATTTTTGTATTTGTCATTAATATCATTCAAGGTTGTTTCCTTTATTTAGTGGTATTAGTAATGCATAATTGTATTAATATCTTTTGATCTGGCAGGTTTTAAAGTATAGTTGTAATAAAATCTCTTTTATTTGAGCTTTTCTAACATTATCGTGTTGAAAAAACTCCCAGAAAGCTTGTGACAAAGCATATTCTTGTGCCCATCCCTGGAAACTGAAGTTCTTGTTATAAAAATGAATTATTATTCTTTTATATGCCATACTTGGCAATCTATATGTAGTAATTTTTAAGGACAGTACAAAATCATCAAAGCATTTGAAAATAGTAGATGGGGTGATAAAATTTCTTAAGGAGGAAGGCAAGAAAGGAGTCAGGGCCATCATTTTTGAAGCTATACTAGTAATACAGATGAGAAAGGTAGAGGACTTAAACTAAAGACACATTGTTAAATGAGACACAGAGAATGATAAAGATCTATTTATGTGCAATTTAAAAGCTGACAATAGCAATACCAGAAGCTAACATTGTTTTCTGTGAGCTCTGTGCTATTCACTCTTCTAGGTATTTTATATGGTGGGGTTAATTTAATCTTTACAGTAGCCTAAAGAGACACGAAACATTTTGATTTTCTTTTTACAAATGAGGAAACTAAGTCACTGAGGAGCTAGACTACTACTCTTTTAAGGCTTTACAGTTAGTAAGGAAATAATAAGAATTTAAATTTTAGCTGTTTGGCTTAAAACATTCACTCTTTCATTGCTATATTAATTGGAATTTGATAGCTTATTGAATGATAGAGAGAGGGTGTGAGGCATACCAGCATATTTCTAGACATTACTTATGTATGCATGGTGGAGTAAAGTTTGGAGATGAGGCATATTTCAGGTATGCTGAAGCTGAGTATTGGATGCATAGGTTGTTGTCCATGTCCTGTTGATATCCATAGGATGAAATATTAACCCTTTATATGAAAGTCCTCCAACAGGTAGGTAGGTCATGGGTACTAGAATTGTCCTACCACTTGTATTCACACATTGTAATTACCATATATGGATGGAAGATTTGTATTCATATTCTAAAAAAAAAAACGAATGTAAAGTTACACATCTTTTTACCTGCATGCAACTTTACTGTTAAAATGTGAATCTCTAAATGTGTTTTGGAATTAATCTATAGTTTATTTTCAGAATTTGTAATTTTCATGTATGTGTGGAGTGTATATATAATATTTTGGAATAATATATAATTAAAGGGAACAAAAAATAAATAAATAAAATAAGTGTTCAACATTGCTAATAATCAAGGAAATGCAAATTAAAATGACTCTAGGATATCTCACTCCAATAAGACTGGCTAAAATCAAGAAAACAAAAGACACCAAATGCTGGAGAGGTTGTGGGGAAAGGGGAACACTCATCCACTGTTGGTGGGAATATAAACTTGTACAACCACTGTGGAAAGCAGTGTGGAGAACCTTTAAAAGACTCAAAATGAGCCTACCACCTGACCCAGCCATACCACTCCTGAGTATATATCCATAAGATTCATCCTACCTACCACAAAGATACATGCACCTCTATGTTTATTGCAGCTCTCTTCACAATAGCAAAAGAGCTAAAACCAACCCAAGTGTCCCTCAGCCAATGAGTGGATAGAGAAATGTGGTACATCTACACAATGAAAGATGACATCACGGGTGGAGAGATGGCCTAGTGGTTAAGAGTGAGGACTACTCTTGCAGAGGACCCAAGTTTGTTCCCCAGCACCCACATGGTGGCTGATTCTTTGTCTGACCTCCAGGGCATTGCATGACACAGGCACACAAATCTACATGCAGACTACATTCATACACATAAAAAAATAAATAACAACTTTAAAAAATAAAGATGACATCATGAACTTTGCAGGTAAATGGATGGAACTTGAAGCCATTATGCTAAGTGAAGCAACAGTCCCAGAAAAACAAACAGGGAATGGTTTCCCTCATTTGTGGATGCTAGCTCCAAATCCCCAGTTTAAAGGCAAGCTGAGCAAAGTTATTGCTATATTTCATTGTATCTGAAAGCAACTGTGCTGCTCTAATGTGAACCACTTAACAGGCTCTAGAATTAACTTACCACTTATTTTCAGACATTGCAATTACCATTTGCGGGGGGGGGGAGGTATGTATTATATTTTAGAGTAACATAAAATTAAAGGGAAAAATGTGAATTCCCAAACATACTTTGGAATTAACATAGAGTTTATTTTCAGAGGTCATAATTTTGGTACATATGTGATGGTTATATAGGCATATTTTGGAGCAATACAAGTGGGAGGAAAAACAACAACATAAGGATTGGGTCAAAGAACTGACTGATACAGTTAAATTCTGCCCCAAAGAATAAACCTCTTCAGAGAAAAACTTTAAAAAGACTAAGAGAGAGATGCAAGACATGTATGGCAGAATGCATGAACTGGGGTGGGGTCGGGGGGGGGGAAGGGAAAAGGGAATATGTAAACTGAACTGAAAAATTATGTATGAAATATACAAAACATCAATAAAAGTATTTTATTTAAAAAGGGAAAAAAAGAATTAGTGTGTTTTAAATAAAAATACTTGAGATCTCTCCCTCCCTCTTTGTAGCATCTGAGCACATGAGCAGATGTCTATATGCAACCTGGAAGAGAGACCTTACAAAACTGGCTCAGACGACCAGAGTCTCCAGCAATTGGATAAACAAATTCCAGTTAGAAGCTACTACATTGTTTTGTATTTTCTCATACTAGTCTAAAATGATGAAGAGAAAAAGTGAGGATAATTTTGGACATTTTGAGCCTTAGAAGTACACAGGATATGTAGGGAAAGATGTCTAGTGGATAATATATAAATGGACCTTGAACTGTTAAAATATAATATAAACCTTCAAAATTATAGTGACCACAGGGAAGTGTTTCATCAATTGGAGAAACCAATATGCAGTAGGTGCTGCAGTTCTCATTGTCACATTTTAATTAAAAGTGGTC
>VZQC01014632.1:0-16873 GCA_009823505.1 Rhizomys pruinosus | reverse complement strand
TATAATGGACATTTTTGCTGGGTATAGTAACCTGGGTTGGCATCTATTGTCCTTTAACACTGGGAATGCTTTGCTCCAGGTTCTTTTTGCTTTCATAGTTTGCTATGAGAAGTCAGTTGTAATTCTGATAGGTTTCCCCTTATAGGTCACTTGTTTTTCTCTTGTGGCTTTAAGGATTTTGTCTTTTTTTGTTTTCATTTCATCTTCTGATTTCTTTAGTGTTTCTACTTCTTTTTGGAGCTTCTCAATCTCTTCCTGTAGCTCTGTGCTTCGCTGGTTGGTTTCTTTATCTTTTTCAGCGTGGGATATTTTCAGTGTTTCTACTTCCTTCTGGAGTTTGTCATTCTCTCTCTCTAGGTCCTTCTTGAGTTCTTCCTTCTCTTTTCTTAGTTCTTTGATTTGATCTTTATAATCTTGTAGTTCTTTAAATATGTTCCCAATTGTGTTTCTGATATCTGTGTCCTGGGCCATCCCCAGAGGGATCCCACTATAGGAATCTTCCATAGGGTCAGTAGATCTTGGTGAAGATTATCCTGCCCCTTTCCTGTGTTGTCTCTTCTTTGTGTTTCTGGCATATGGGCTTCTCCTTGCCTGTATTCCAATGTGAGTCCTAAATGCCTCTTCACTGTGTTGAAGGCTTGCTTTGCTTGCCTCCTTCAGATGCTTTTGTAATCCCAGTTGGTGGCGGGGGTACAGAGGGTGTGCACTTTAGCCCGTGCCAAGGTACCTGTGCTTCAGCTGGTCTCAGGAGATCTCAGATCTCAAGACTCACACAACCCTACCTTTAATACCATCTGGGAGGATAACTCTGCCCCCACAGCCACAATAGCCAACTAAGCCAAAGAGAACTGGATTAAAGGATTAACTAGGTTAAATCAATCAACAATCAGCCTTACTGAAGCATGCAGTTCCCACCTACCTTCCTGTGCTTCAGCTGGTCTCAGGAGGTCTAGGGTTCGGTTCTTTAGCACCAGTATGACAGCTTACATCAACTGCCCATAATTCTAGTCCCAGAGGATCCAACACCATCTTCTGACTTCCTTGGGTATTTCAGGACACAGGTGCACTTACATACATGAAGGTAATACACACATACAGATAAAATAAAAATAATAGGTAAAGTGTTTTTAAGTGTTGATTTTAAACAAATTATACTGAAAGTATCAAATTAGAAAAACTAACTGCTATAAATTTGCCACTTACTTAATAAACTCTATTATAACTGAAAAGTTCTCTTTTCACTGTGCTACCTTATGACACAAACCAGAGTTACCTGTCAAGAGGGACTCATCCTTAAGGAATTACCTCCATTTGAGTGGCCTGTGGCTACATCTATGAGGCATTTTCTTGATTGGCAATTGATGTAGGAGGGCCCAGCGCACTGTGGGTGGGAGTATCCCTGGGAAGGTAGGCCTGCATTAAGTACAAAATGTAGCTGAGTAAGCCAGTAAACTGTTCTTCCATGGTCTTTTCTTCAGTTCATGTCTCAAGGTTTCTGCCTAGAATTTTTGCCCTGACTTCCCTCAGTGATGAACTGTGACCTGGGAGATGTCAGATGAAATAAATCTTTTCCTCCCAAAGTTACATTTAATCAGAGTGGTTTAGTATAGCAATGGGAATAGTAACTCAAACAGTACAATAGCGTGACTTACAGTAGGACATTTTATGTGTTAGCAAACTTTAACATAATACAGTTCTCTGTGACAAGTTGTGTGTTACACATTTGTGCATTATAAATGGGAGTTGGAAAACTTTGCTACTTCTCTCAGATTCCTGTACCAACAAAATACTTGAAATGGAATACAGAAGCTTGGTTAACGCTCTTGTGTTTGTAAAATATTTCTAAAATCACTGGGAAAAATTATTGAGTTAAATCACAGCATTTTCTTATTAAACATTTTTTTTGTCTTTTTGAGACAGGGTCTCCCTTTAGACCCAGCTGGGGTGGAGGTAGCTATGTAGACCAGGGGCCTTAAACTCACAGACATATGCCTGCCTCTGCCTCTGGGTGCTGAGATTAAAGGCGTGTGCCTAAACTTTTTTTTTTTTTTTTGAAACAGGGTCTATCTGTAGTTGCAGCTGGCCTGGAACTTGCTGTGGAGACAAGGCTTGCCTTGATCTCAAAGAGATCCACCCATCTAGAACTCCCTAGTGCTGGGATTAAAGGCATGGGCCACCACTCCCGGCTTTATTAAACATTTTTTGACATTATGTTAAGCTATTACAGAATCCATGTGCCAAGGATTGAAACCTTTTGAGAAGATGAAGATGGTCTTTTGCATGGAATTATGGAAAGATTTACCAAACAAAATACATGTTTAGGAGCTGATTTATTAAAATATGTTTGACTTGATTTTTCTTTTATGGGGTTCTCTTGTATTTTTACCCTGTCCTGTGTGGTGAGGGATGTGTGAGTCCCCTGTAAAAATTCACATAATATAAATATATCCTGTAGCCAAAATAAGCATAGTTCTGGAAGAAGTATCGTTTGGCACTAGAAAATAAGTTTATGAGACAAAGCATATTATGTATCTTCTCTCACTTCTACAAGCATAATTTTAATGTTTAATGTGCCTAGTATTGTTTGTATGTTAAATGATATTCATGACCAACTCCAGTTTTTAAAACAGGTAGTAGAAACAAAGTATCAAAATCAGGTGATATTTATTCTAATAACAAGTTCTGGAATTTTTTGAATTCATTCTAGATTTTTTTTTTTTAATTTCAATTCTTTTTTTCTGAGTTGGTGCCCAGGTTTCCTGTAATTTCTTGTCCGACCTAGGGATTTACTGGTTATTTGGTTATATTGTTGTGCTGACCTTCTCTGAGCTCCCAGAAGACTCTAAGATTTTGATCTGTTTTCTACCACATGATGCAATCCATTTATAAAGATCTACTTTCCAGTAAACTGGGGCGTTTTTCAGGAGCCTATGCTTGGTTTACTTTGCTCCAGGTTCCAAGTATGCAGTTGGGAGGCAGTGTTAGGAAGTTTGGAAATATTGAAATAAACTAATTTTTCTTCTCAATTTCCTTCTTCCCTCCCCTCCATCTTACCCACCCTTCAAAATAACCCTCCCTTTTCCCTAAACTCTCTCTCTCCCTCTCATCCTCCATCCCAATCTCTCCTGCTGATTGTGTGTAAGACATTGTGGTTATTATAGTAATTCATTAATCCCACCAGAAGTTTATGGTGTGATGTGTTTTGCTGATTTTAAAGATGGAGTAACAAAGATATAAACACTAACAAGTACAGTTATGCACAAGAATTTCTATTACTGTGGACTTCTGTGAACGCACATGCCCTAGATTTTATTTTCGTTTTTTTTTGTGTGTGTGTGGATTATAGAGGCCCTTGAGAGATTTACATTATAACAACATAGTTGCTTTCAGATAAACAGAAATATAACAATAATATTGTTCAGCTTGCCTTTCATCTGGCGGGGTGGGGGGGATTTGGTGTTAGCATCCACAATTGAGGGAAACCTTCTCCACTTGTTTTTCTGGGACTGTGTTACTTCACTTAGCATAATGGCTTTGAGCTCCGTCCATTTACCTGCAAAGTTCATGTCATCTTTCTTTACTGCTGAATAGTACTCCATTGTGTAGATGTACCACATTTTCGTTCTTATCTACCGTATTGCCATAAATCTTATCCTAAATGAAAACTTGAACACACAGAAAATGAAAGAATGAAGGGCTCTCATATTTACTGCCAATTTTATAATTCATTGATATAAGTGACTTTTAACTCATTGTTGTTATTTGTATTGAAACTTGAATCCATGGCCTTGTGCATGCTAAATATGTGTTCAATCACATCACAGAACTGTATCTATAATCACAGATATAGATACAGTTTGGTAGTGTGATTGTAACATACACACGTTTTCCCCAATCAATATACAAAATGATTTGCAAGTTAAAGTCTGGAGAGTATCATTCTGTCTTTTTAAAAAATATATAGATTATTCTTATTATATCTGTGTATTTTATGTATGAGTTATTGCAAGTTAAAGTCTGGAGAGTATTATTCTCTCTTTTTAAAAAATTATAGGTTATTCTTATTATAGCTATGTATTTATGTGTATGAGTTATTGCCTGCATGTTCCTAAGTGCACCCATGATGTGCAATGCCTGTGGAGTCAGAAGAGAGTATCAGATCCCCTGGAACTGGAGTTACAGACGGTCGTTATCCACAATGTGGGTGCTGGAACTTGAATCCAGGACCTCTGCAAGAACAGAGCCACCTCTCCAGCACTCTTATTCTGTCTCTTTAAATAGCTGCTGCATAAATGGAGTATCAATCTTCTATATTTGCACTGCATCTCCCATGTTTTATGTGATTCCAAAACGCTGGTGGCAGCAAATGAACTCAGCCTGTCTAACTTAGAAGCTTCTAGGAGTGCAAACAGTAACTGATGACTTGGGACAGATCAGAGGACTTGTGACATCCCTGGGCTAATCCCCCAGCAATGATCTCTGTTATCTGAGATTGATGTGAATGGGAAAGCCTCAACAGTGTAGATTTCTGGTGTTTGGAGATTCTGGCTTGTTGCCTTTCTTCCCTGATACTTACTACCCCATTTTGAATTTACAGTAGGTCAGCCAGTTAAGAAAGCCCCTTTTCAGCCAAGCCAACTTGGCACATGACCATAGAGACCCTTGGTGATTCTTACTTCACTAGGCACTCATTTGTTGGCACTATGAAGTTGTATCAAAAGGCATTTGATTTTAACAATGAAAGTTTCTTTTTGAGATTAATATGAGGAATAACTATACAGTTGTATTTCATATGAGTTATTCATGTGTAAATAGGTAAGTAAAATATAAGATCAAATGAACACTAAGCCAATAAGAATCTATCCTAACATGGATTTCAGAAAAAAAAAAAAATACATGGTGAAGATGGGACTTGCACTGAGTTTTAACTACCAGTTTTGTTTTATACATATACTACCTCACACACTCAGTGTAAATTTATGTGCACATGTGTGTCTGCACAGATGTGTTTCTCTCTGTGTGTATGAGTGGATGTGTAGACATGGTGGGAATATTAAACCTCGATAGTCATTCTTCTGTAACCTCAGATTTTCTATCCTTAGAGCCAAACAAATTTGTTAAGCCCACAAGTGTTCAAACCTATACTAAATGTCTACTTTTTTGTTTCATTAAACAATAGATTATAACAAATATTTATGCAATATTTATGTGGCATTTGGGATTATAAATAATCTAGCAACGATTTGCCATATACAGGAGGATCTGAAAAGATTATCACAATCACTACACTATTTTTTTTATAAGACTCCTAAGCATCCATGGGGTGGGGAAGCTCCTGGATCTACTCCATGCCAGATTATGTTGGATGACTTTTATTTTCATGAATAGTGAAGAATAGGCCATAAAATATCATTTCTCTCAAGTCATGGCAATAGAATCCTATTCTGATTTAGATACTATGTCCATCAAATAAAACTATGTCATTATTGTTGAACAACATAGTACCCGGGACAGTTCTTACAGTGCATATATGCTACAGTGGAATAGCTGAGCCATTTTGAAGAACATGCAGAGACCTTAAAGTACAAAAAAAGTCATTAAGAAGAAAAGTAAATACAATATACATGTAGGCCTCAATTAATCAAATCATTTAGTCATTAGCTATTATTGGCCTTTTCCTATTCCAATTCATGCAGGGAAATATAGATTGAGGACTGTAGTGATGCTGTACAAATATTCAGGTGACATTGGGCTTAGCTTTGGTTCTCATGGATGGGTAAGAAGCCATGTGAAGGAAGCCATCACTTATTGCTTCCTCCTATCTGTGTTCTATTGAAATGACTAAAGCAAAAACACTTCTGGCCTATTCTTGTAAGTAGGCCATCGGATACATACATAGCTCTCCCCTATCAAAATATTTAGTTGTTTGATATGCTTAAAGAAGTTTTGACTGCAACTGACTGTAACTATAACTTTATTGTGCATCAAAATAACTTAAAATCTTGGTTTCTCCTACATTTCTTGCTTCTTTTTCAAGATTTATTTTATTCTTTTCACATTTTCCTCCATTAATTTTATTTTATTCTACAATATGAGTACATACTCTCCACCCATATACAATAATTACAGAGTCTGAAAATAAGTGTTGGGTGGATTCTAGAGCCTGTTGAGAGATTTACATTATAACAACATAGTTGCTTTCAGATAAAAATAAATATAACAATAATGTTGTTCAGCTTGCCTTTCATCTGGGGGATTTGGTGTTTGCATCCACTAATGAGGGAAGCCATCTGCCATTTGTTTTTCTGGGACTGTGTTACTTCACTTAGCATAATGTCTTATAGTTCCATCCATTATCCATTTACCTGCAAAGTTCATAATGTCATCTTTCTTTACTGCTGAATAGTACACCATTGTGTAGATGTACCACATTTTTGTCATCCACTCGTCTGTTGAGGGGCATTTGGGTTGGTTCCAGCTATTTGCTATTGTTAAGGGAGCTGCAATAAACACGGATGTGCATGTATCTTTGCAATAGGATGAATCTTTTGGGTATATATCTGGGAGTGGTATGACTGGGTCAGGTGGTAGGCTCATTTTGAGCCTTTTAAGGGTTCTCCACACTGCTTTCCATAGTGGCTGTACAAGTTCACATTCCCACCAGCAGTGGATGAGTGTTCCCCTTGCCCCATAACCTCTCCAACATTTGGTGTCTTTTGTTTTCTTGATCTTAGCTAGTCGTATAGGAGTGAGATGATATCTGAGAGTAGTTTTAATTTGCATTTCCTAAATTATTAATGATATTGAACACTTTTTAAGATGTTTCTCAGCTATCTTTAATTCCTCACTGGTGAAGTCTCTGTTTAGCTCTTTACTCCATCTTTTGAGTAAGTCATTTGTTTTCTTCTTTGTTTTTTGAGTAGTTTATATATTCTTGATGTTAATATTCTGTCAGATGTAACACTGGTAAAGATTTCCTCCCACTCTGTGGGTTTTCTCTTAACTTCCTTGATTGTTTCTCTTCCTTTACAGAAGCTTTTGAGTTTGATGAAGTCCCATTTGTAGACTATTGACCTTATTTCCTGTGCAGCTGTTGTCTGACTTAGAAAGTCTTTTCCTACACCTATGTCTTGTAGGCTGTCAACCTTTTCTTCTATCACCTTCAGGATTTCAGGATTCACGTTGAGATCTTTGATCCATTTGGAGTTAATTTTTTTATAGGGTGAGAAGTGGGTGTTTAGTTTTGTTCTTCTACAAATGATGATCCAATTTTGCCAACACCATTTGTTGAAGATGCTATCTTTCCTCCATTTAGGTTTTTTTGCCCCTTTGTCAAATATGAGGTGGCTGAAATTGTATGAGCTCAAGTTTGAATCTTCAATTTTGTTCCATTGGTCAATGGGTCTGTTTTTGTGTCAGTACCAGGCTGTCTTTATAACTATGGCTCTGTAATGTAGTTTGAAGTCTGGAAGAGCAATCCCTCCTGTATTGCATTTTTCACTCAGGGTTGCTTTAGCTATTTGGGGTCTACAATAACACTGGAGACTAAACAACACCATCCTGAATAATGAATGGGTCAAGGAAGAAATAAAGAGTGAAATAAAATTATTCATGCAACTGAACGAAACACAACACAACAAAACCTATGGGATACTTCAAAAGCAGTCTTGAGAAGGAAATTTATAGCCCTAAGTACCCACATCAATAAAACAGAAAGGAAACAAATAAATGATCTAACATTGCAGCTAAAAACACTTGAGAGACAACAACAAATGAGCCCTAAACTCAACAGACTGGAAGAAATGACAAAAAATCAGAGCAGAATTCAATAAAATAGTAACAAAGAAAAGAAGACATAAAATCAATGAATCCAAAAGCTGGTTCTTTGAAAAGATAAACAAAATAGACAGACCTCTATCCCAGTTAACTAAAAAAAAAAAAAAAGAGAGAGCAACTCCAAATCAATAGTATTTGCGATGAAAGGGGAAACATCACAACAGATAAAGAAAAGATCCACAAAATCATACTTGCCTTTTAAACCTTTGCTTTTCTGTTATGAACTAGAATATCACCTTTGTCAAGGCAGGCACTGTTCTGCTCTTCCTTTTTATTCTACCTAGTAACTACTGAGCACAAATTAGACGTTTAATTATTATTTTTTATTTTATTTATTGTGTGTGTACATGTGCACACATGCCACAGTGTGTGTGCGTGTGTGTGTGTGTGTGTGTGTGTGTGTGTGTGAGAGAGAGAGAGAGAGAGAGAGAGAGAGAGAGTAGGTCAGAGAACAACCTGTGGGAGTTGATTCTCTCCTTCCACCATGTAGCTCCTGGGGATCAAACTCAGGCAGGCTTCATGCCAGGTACCTCACTACTTGCAGAGCCATTTCTCTATCCCTACTTAGTAACTATTTTTTTTTCAAGACTTTAATTATGTTTTTATTGCAGTATAGTAAAACAAAATCTATTTTAAAAACTTAGAAAATTCTATAATATATCAGAAAACATTTTCCATTAACATTTTAAAGCAAATACCATTTAGCTGGATTCCAGGAGAATGCTATTTTGTACACTTACCAGTAATGTTTATGTTATCCTCAGTATTTTCTTTAGATTTTCTGTCATCATCAAAAAAGTTTGGAAAAGCTGTTCATAATGTTTTAAGTACAGAATGGAATATAATTCTTCACTAATATCAGGAGAAAAATGCTGGCAGGAAAGTATAACTTAGGGCCTTTAAACTTACATTGGGATTTTAATTTTAATAATTTTCGTGTTTGGGTTTTAATGGGTGAAATGTTATTTTTGTAGATCACATTATGGAAGTAAATATACAAAAATGTTTTTTAAAAATTCTGTTGGCTAGAAGTGCATAAAAATATCAGAATAGGCATTTGAGGCTATTGGGACATTATTATTTTAAAAACACCTGCCACTGAATTTCATTTTCATTTATTTACTCTTCAAAAGGGAAATGTTGGCATTGTTATGCTAGATTATTATATGCTTTATTTTTACTACATTTTATCACAGTGCACACTGCGTATAAATAAAGTCTGGTATGCTAAACCTAATAGCAATTAGACTGGAAGTGTTTGTGTTTCATCTCTGTGAACTTCGCAGAAATGTTTCCATGACAACCTCCATGCTAGTTAAGACAACCAGAGGTGATCAACAGTTTACGTATTTTTTTCTCTTGTAAGAATGGAATTTGTGTTGACAGTTTTGGCCTTTAATGGCACTTTTGTTCCATGTGAAAGTATTTATTTACCAGATCATATGCTGTTAACTGTCAAGATGAAGCAGAGTGACTGCTTTTGATAAAAGACTGCATTAAAATTTTGAGTCTGTGAGTCTGAGGCTCTTTTGCTCTAATTATCCCCATCAGTAATGAACAGTCTACTTGCTTTAGTACTCTACAAATAACAGTTTGTTAAGACCAAGTATAAAATCGAGGGGGGGTAATCTTGGTTTTGTTTGACCACCTAAAAATGGAAAGTTCTCCAAACTATATTTCTTAAAGTTTCCCTTGTGTGCACATATCCATGCATATGCACAGACATACACTTTGAAAACAATATTTAAGTGACATGTTTGCATTATCAGGGGAATGTTAATAATTTCTCCTTATGTACATCCCTAGAACACTGGAACTATTTCCACTTTAGTATACCAAATCTGGATAAAACAGGAATGTGCAGTGAGAGAAATGATAACATTTGCAAGCAAAAATTGCTAAGATACTATTTCTGCTCAAGGAACTGACAACTTCTTCCTCTTTGAAGTATGTGTGTGTGTGTGTGTGTAAACATGCATTCATGTGTGTGTGCAAACACACATTCATGGGTGTGATTGTGAGCATATGTGTGCCAAGGCAATTGTGTGTATACTAGGGTCTCAGTATTGGTTTTCACATTCTACCATGTTTAAGACAGTCTCTTTCTCTCTCTTTGTCTCTCTCTCTCTCTCTAGCTCTCTCTCCCTCTCGCTCTCCCTCTCACTCTTGCTCTTGTTTCCTTCTTTCAGGCTAGCTGGTTCAAAAGTTTCTGGGGGAATTCCCCTATCTTATTCTTCCAACTCCCAATGGGAGTTCTGGGATTTCAGGCTTACACATACTCACTATACATCCAGTTATTATTTGAGATCTGGAGATTCAAACTCAGGTCTTCATACTCGCACAGCAAAGGCTTTCTGTCACTGAATCATCTTCCTGGCCCCTTCTTTTCTCTTAAACAGAGGGTATTGGATGTTGAAGGACTGGAATCCCAAAAATATTCTTCAGAGATCTTTGTATTGCTTGGGGGAAGTGAAGACATCCTTCACCATCATGCACATCAGAAGTTGTTCTCATCCTGTCCTGTAACTATCTTATGGCCACATGTCAACAATATAAAAAAATCTGAGGGCTGGAGCTTTGGGGGATAACAAATAATAGATGTTTATACACTATTTCCATGTGAAAAAGAAGCTACTTAATTTCAAAAATGAAGTTTGTTTTCTTGGATAGTATCATTAATTACTTGTTAGACTTGACTATATTTCTTCTTTCAAAAGGCAAAATACAGTTTTCAACATTTTAACCAGTTTTTAAAATCACTATAAAATCATAAATTAACCCAAATTATCATTATACTCCTCAGAATTATCACTTGAAATAATAAAATATGTAAAATATTTCTCTTAACAAATAGCAGTTTTTTTCTTATTTTTTATTCTTTAATTTTAAAAAGTTTTTTTAGCATTTCATACAAAAGTATCATGCTTCCATTATTTCCACCCCCAGTCACTCCTCCAAATCCTCCCATGTCACCCCACTCTCAATATCTTGCCCTCTTCTTTTGATTATTATTTCTCTATTTGCATAGATATATTTATAAATATATACCTATATATAATGGACTGAGTCCACTGAGTTGCACTTATGGCTGAGGGCTTGAGAGTAGATAACCTCTTAAGGAACTAGTCCATGGAGAAAGATAATCCTTCCTTCCTCCATTGATTACCTGTAGCTCTTCGCCTAGAGGTAGTACCCTATGAAAACTACCCTGTTTGTCTTGGCATGTCAACTGATTTTGTCATTATGCAGATATAATTGGGCTACCAATACTGAAGAGATTTCATAGGTGCAGTATTCCTGTAACACCTAGAATGCATTATCTAGTGCAGGTATCTTCTTTCTCTGGCTCTTATAATCTTTCCAACGTCCCTCTTCCATGATTTTCCTAACCTTAAGTGTAGAGGTCCCACAGTAGATAGATCAGTTAGGTATCTGAACCCCACAGTCACTTATTTTCTTCTTTGGACCAATTGTAATCATCTCCATCTTTTGCAAAAAGAAGGGTCTTTGATGAGTGGTGAGAGCTAGTATTTGACTTGTGAATGGGTTAGGATATAAACTTGAGTTAAAAAATTACAAAGATTTACTAAAGTGACAGTAGATTCTTCTCTAGGGTCTTTGACTTCTCCAACCATGTGTACCATGCATGAATTTACTCCCACTGAGAGGGCTCTAAGTCTAATTAGACAGCTGGTTTAACTCCCAAGATAAAAGTGCTACTATTTCCCATCCTTTCCTGATGATTGTATGAATGTTCAATTTTGTTTTTCATTTCATCCTGTGATTTCTTTAGATTTTCCACTTCCCTCTGGATCCAGTCATTCTCATCCTGTAGCTCCTTGGTTCATTGGTCATTTTCTTCTTTTCATTTTGGCCTGGGATCCTTTCAGCTTTTCCACTTCCTTCCAGAGTTCGTCATTATCTCCCTCTAGGTCCTTCTTGAGTTTTTCATTCTCTTCTCTTAGATCTCTAATTTCTTTGAAGATATCTACAGTTTTCTTCTAAGGTCGGTGTCTTGGCTTCTTTCCTTGGAGATTTCATTGTAGGGATCTTCTGTAGGGTTGGTAGAGTTTGGTGTGGATTTATTATTAGCTTTTCCCATGTTGTTTTTTCTTTGTGTCTTTGGCATGTGGATTTGTCTGTTTCTTTGGATTCTGGCACCTCAATGTTGGCTGCATAGACTATAATCACCAATGCGCTACTTGTTAGGTCCTCTGCAGCAGAGCTCCACCAGGTTGATGGCGGGGAGATTGTGCTGCTACTTTGGTCCACACGCACACCTGTAGGCCCCCAAGGGTCAAGGCAGGTCCACATTGCCTTGCTGGCACCTCACTGAGTTAATTTCAGCCACCTCATATTTGACAATGGGGCAAAAACCTCTGTGGAAGAAGGAGAGCAAAAGGTACTGGCAAAACTGGATCACCATTTGTAGAAGAACAAAATTAATCCCCTACCTCTCACCCTGTACAATCAACTCCAAGTGGATCAAAGATCTCAACTTGAAACCGAAACCTGAAGATAGATAAAAGAAATGTTGGTAACGCTGCGCAGGAAATAGGTCAACAGCGACAATGGTACATGGGACCTCAAAAACTCAAAAGCTTCTGTATAGGGAAAGAAACAATTAAGGAAGTGAAAAGAAAACCCACAGAGTGGGAGGAAATCTTCACCAGTGATTCAACTGACAGAGCATAAATGTCAAGAATATATAGACTTCTCATAAAACAAAGAAGTAAAAAACAAATGACTTACTCAAAAGATGGAGTAAAGAGCTGAACAGAGAATTCACCAGTAAGGAAGAAAAGATAGTTGGGAAACATCTTAAAAAGTGTTCAACATCCCAGGGGATCCAAGACCACACAAAAGGTAAGGCTCCTTGCCTCTAAGTTGATACCTACAGGAAGAGAGGCAATAAGACCCTGCTGCCGAGAGACTAGAGGGAGGGATGTATTGAGACCACACAATGCAAGTGTACAGATGGCCTCTGGAATGCCAGAGGTGTTACCAAGGCCACTAAACCAATAAAACAAATATGGGTCTCCCTGAGTCAAGCAAACTCCACCTCAGCACCAGCTACACCTCACCTGCCTGGAAATACTGTCAGCAGAGGCAGCCATGTGCCTGTATATCCCAAATCTAATTGGCTATTGGCTCTCCCCTTGGAGAAATACCCATGGCTGATGCCACAAGCGTAAATCCGCTAAGGTTAGGAGATGTTATAAGCCACAGTAAGACCCTGTCATATTAACAGGGGGGAAAATTGTAATTCATGGATTAACATATCCAAACATGTGTCTATGCTAAAGTAACCTCCATAACTATTAGTGCTGCTTAATACCTATATATCTAATATGCTTGTTCTTCATTAGTAGGATCGAAAGGTTTTCCTGGACAACTGTCAGCCCATGAAGGAAACAGCCAGAATTGACCAGAGTCCAAGTCAACAGCTCCAGAGAGAGTGGACTGTTTACCTCTCCTCCACCTGTGCCCCTTTTCTAGCTAGGGAACAAATGCGGAAGAGGGGGCTGGTAGAATGTGTAAGGGCTGCATTGGTGTGAAGGTAAACTACAGCAATGTAGCTGGACACTCATTTGATCAACTTGATTGAACAAACAACCTGTCACCCCCCACTGGATGGTGGGGCTGTAGGTGTTTGGGCACAACAGCCTGCAGATAGGTTTTGCATGAAGGATGCTGTATCATGGATTATCACTTATAGCTAAAAATGAAAAAAAAAAAATGGAAGAAAGATGCAGGACAGTATGGCAGAATGCATGATCTGGGATGGGGTGGGGGTTGGGGGGGAGGGAAGGGAATAACCTGAATGAATTGGAAAAAATGTATGAAATGCACAAAGCATCACTAAAAAACTAATTTGAAAAAAAAAAGTGTTCAACATCATTAATAATTCAGGAAATGCAAATAAAACCACCTTAAGCCCGCGTGGTGTGTGCACACCTTTAATCCTAGCCCCTGGGAGGCAGAGGGCAGGCAGTCTCTGTGAGTTCAAGGTCAACCTGGTCTACAGAGTGAGTTCCAGAACAGCAAGAGCTACAGGGAGACCCTGTCTCAAAAAGACAAAAAGAAAAAAACAAAACAAAACCACTCTCAGATATCACCTCATGCCGGGTCCTCCAGCAGGTAGGGAAGAGAGGAGAGCCAGGCCAGCCTGTCTCTCCTCTGGGGCTGACGCAGGATGGCGAGTGTCGAGGACCCGAAAAGAACCACATGGGGGGCCGGGAGTCTTGTCAAAGCAAGAACTCACTTTATTGAGTCAGGCAGTTGCTTATATATGCTTGGTGGGAGGGGTGGAGAAAAAGAAGGGGAGAGGAAGATACAGAGGTGGGGGGGTAAGCTTTGGGCCAATATTAAATCTCCACATCTGGTTGTAGGCAATTTCAGGTTGGGCTATGCTGGACACTCCTATGTGGAAGTGACTGGCCAGAGATAGGTCCTAAACTCTAGCAGGCTTGGGGGTTACAGTAGGCCACATTCTCTAGGGCCCACAGGGCCCAACAATTCCTCCTTTTGTTTTTGTATGCAGGAGGAGAAACATAGAGCCTGTCTTAGGTTGTCTATTCTTGCAAACTCAGTCTTACCCATTTGGGATACAAACAACTTAGGTTTTGGCCCTGTCTAGGTTGACTGATGCAGAAAGATCTTACCCGTGTGGGTGTATGACTCTGGTCTGCTGAAGAGCCTCTCCATGCCTGTCTTAGGTTGCCCCAGTCTCTCTGGGGTCTTCCCGTCATTGGCCACATGGAGGGCAGGTGTCGGGTGATCGTATGAAGATGGCCATTCATAAGGCCTTGGCTCCTGGCTGGTGAGCCTGTAATAGTGGACCTCGACCTGATGTAACTTTACTGCATCTAGCCTTCCCTGGATAAATTGAGTGATTTTGTTAATCACACAGGGCCCGAGGGTAAGAATTAGAAAGAGTGTAAGAAGGGGTCTGAGCAGAAGGAGGAGGTAAGGCAGGAAGCTGTGAGTTTCTTGATTTTGTTTCGGACAATTCCAGATCTAGCCTCCAGGCGTTGTCTGGCTGCATTGGGGTCTTCAAGTCCCCCATCACTGGGCTGGATGAGAACCAGCAGCAGGAGGCGCAATGTCACTTTCATCCTGGGCCGCTCCTGAGGGAAGAGCAGAGGGGCCATCCTCGGGGGTGAAACACTCCCTGGAGGGGTCATTATCATTGTCTCCCTGTTGGGGGAGATATTTAAGGTCTCTTGCTGGCACTCAGATGGGCCTTTTTTCATTTTGGGGGAAAATACATCTGAATCCTCTCCTCGCTGTGAGGAGCGGGTTTGGCCTCCTCAACAACCTGGTGAGTGCGTCCCTCCATCTGATCTGAATAGAGCTATAGGTGACAGATGAGGACCAGTGCTTCTGGAAAGGAGATATGTGTGGTTCCTCTTTTGAAAAATTTAAAATATTTACATAAAAAAGGGCCTTCTTTAATTGATCATAAGGGGCAGGGATTCCCCCTTTTGTTTTTGTAACTGAGCCTTGAGGGTTTGATTGAACCTTTCAAAATAGCCTGTCCTCGAGGGTTATAGGGGATACCAGTAGAATGTGAGATCTTCCTGTTTGGAGGAATTCTATAAAAGACTTACTTATGAAGCATGGACATTGTCTGTTTTAATTTGATCAGGCAACCCGAGGGTAGCAAAGCATTGGGCATATGGTAATAGCATGTTTAGTCTTTTTGCCCATGTGTGCAGATGCCCAGCAGGCATGAGAAAATGTGTCACAGACAAAAAGATATACCTAAGTTTTCCAAAGGGAGCATAGTGTGTGACATCTATTTGCCAAAGGTGATTAGGCCGAAGGCCTTGAGGGTTACTCCCAGGGGCCTGAAGCAGAGGAATCTGCATAAAACGTTGACAGGATCTACAAGTGCGAATAATTCTTTTTAGATCTTGAATGGGCACATGGGGAAACTTGTTTTTGAGGCCCCTCCAGTTAGCATGTGTGAGTTGGTGGAATTGGGTCGCTTCCATTAAATTATTCTATTGGGGTGTGGAAGCTAGTTGGTCGGCCAATTTATTGCCATCTGAAAGGAACCCAGGCATGTTTTGATGTCCTCTAAGATGCTAGAGGAAGATGGGGCTGGTTCTTTGTTTAAGTAGGACCCTGGTCTGAATCATTAGAGGAGATATGGGGTTAGAATCTAACCTGACATGGGCCTCCACCAGGTTGGGCAGTAAATTGGCAACATAAAGGCTGTCTGAGAAAAGGTTAAAGGGCTCAGGTATAGAGTCAAGTGCTAGGACAACAGCAAAGAGCTCCTTAAACTGTGCCAACCCTTCAACCTCATAAGACATGGTTCTTATGGGGGTAGGTTTCTGCCCTTTTTGTAGTGGTGGATAAATGACTACTGAGGCCCCAAGATGCCCTCCATCCATGAATACGGTGAGGAACTCAGGATCAGGCCGGGTAAGGAAAAGTCGGGAGGATCCTGAGTATTCCCCCCACCAAGAGGTGTACCCATTGAACGGGCTCACCATCTTGGGCCAAGAGGGCTGTGCACAAGGTCTTTCCAGGGAAAAAGGCAGAGGGAGATGGGTACATGTGGGTCAAACTGTTTTAGGGATGCCCCATTTATGGATTGTTGTATTTTTGCAAGCACCCTGCCAACAAAGGGGAGATAGTGTCACCCTCAAATTTAAATCTAGGCCCTTTAGGAGGTCAAATAGGGGAACCATCTCCTCAATGGTTACAGGAATCCAGGGTCTCATCCATTAATCTCCCCCAGAAGTTTTGGACTGGGGCAGACTATAGGATTCCTGTAAGGAAAGCTGAGGTTTGGCAGGGGAAACGAGTCCAAGGAGAGGATGGACCCCAAAATTTTAAATGGTGGGATAGTCTGAATTTTGTCCGAGCCACGTAAAGCCACTTTCCCATAGTAATGAGGAGAGGCATCTGGGGTGAGTTCCCAAAGGTCAGAGGCCTCAAGGCTGCCCAAAATTATATGATCCATATAGATATAAAAGAGTGTTTGGTCACTTTAGGAGTGGAGTAAAGAGCGTGTCAAGTA
>VZQC01014631.1:202968-296166 GCA_009823505.1 Rhizomys pruinosus | reverse complement strand
TTTTTTTTTTGGTGTTTTTGAGACAGGGTCTCCCTGTAGCCCTAGCTGTCCTGGAACTCACTATGTAGACAGGCTGGTCTTGAACTCACTGAGATCTGCCTGCCCCTGTCTCCTGAGTGCTGGGGGTTAAAGGCATGTGCCACCAAGCAAATATTCTGTACCAGGGAGTGTTATATCTAAGTCATTACTTTGTTAGGTTAACACAAAATTTATTGACTTTGGTAAATTAGGCAGTCCAAACTACAGCTTTCATGATTTCTTTAAGGCTTTAACTGAAGCTAAGACCATGATGGAATTCATATATATATATGTTATATACATATATATGAAGCTACTATACACACATACACAAACATTCTAATATTTTATATCTGGATTTTGCAAAAACTTGTAGTTACTAAATGGTAAATTGAATCTGCCTCCATCTTCCCTTCCTTTTAACAAGAGAATGCAGTAAACTAGTGTTTCAATATGGAACAAACTCTAATTTTTTTCCCCCTCTCTGCAGACTGTCTTTAGAGTTTTTGCTTTACAAAAATTCATTTATTTGGTAAAAATTTATAAAAATTACAATAGCCATTTATCAAATGTGTTGATTACCTTGTAAAATTATGCATAAATAATTTTGTAATAAATAACAAAGAAAACCCAAATCCACATTGCCTCCATTGTTCCATATTTGGTTTGGATCCTTATTGTATTTTCTATTTATTTATTTATTTATTTTATTTATTATGATTTGTGTATTTCATACATTAACTTGCAGTCCAATTTAGACACATTCACCTCTCCTTTCCCCCCACCCCATCCCTATTCATGCCTTCTGCCATATATGTCTTGCATCTTTCTCTCAGTCTTTCTAAAGTTTTTCAGTGCAGAGGCTGTTGTTTTGGGCAGAATTTAACTGTATCAGTTAAATTCTTTGACCCAGTCTTTATGTTGTTGTTGTTGTTCCCTCCCCTTTGTATTGCTCCAAAATATGCCAATAACCATCACATATGTATGAAAATTATGACCTCTGAGAATAAACTGTATGTTAATTCTAAAATATGTTTAAGCATTCACATTTTCCCCTTTAATTTTATATTACTCTAAGATATGAATATGTACCTTCCACCCATATACAATAATTACCGTGTCTGAAAATAAGTGGTAGGTCAATTCTAGAGCCCGTTAAGAGATTCATATTATAACATCACATTTGCTTTCAGATAAAAATAAATATAACAATAATGTTGTTTAGCTTACCTTTTTTTTTTTTTTTGGTCTTTTTGAGACAGGGTCTCCCTATAGCCCCAGCTGTCCTGGAACTTACTCTGTAGACCAGGCTGGCCTTGAACTCACAAATATCCACCTGCCTCTGCCTCCCAAATGCTAGGATTAAAAGGCGTGCACCACCACGCCCAGCTTCAGCTTGCCTTTTAACTGGGGATTTGGTGTTAGCATCCACAAATGAAGGTAACCATTTTTGGAATTCACATTTTTCCCCTTTAATTACTCTAAAGAAAGCATCTGTACAATTATAATGTGAATAGCTTAATGGGATCTAGAATTAACTTATCACTTATCTTCAGACCTTATTGTATTTTCATGATTCAGCTGTCAGTTCTTGTTTGAGATTGTATTTCAGAAACTCCTTAGATTTTTCTCCCCTTTGCTTTACATTACCTGGCAGAATTACAAACAGTTAAACACACCCACAATTCCTTAATACTGTCATTTATCATCTCTTAGAACAGAGCTATAGGCAAATTCAGGGAAACCTTCAGGTTGCAGATCAATTCTATTATTTCTTCTGATAAAGAGACCAAGGGCCAGACAGCGACAGGGAGGGTCCCTTGCCCACACTGGGTAGGACCTGTACTGTAGGTGCACTCTTCCCTTGTCTCCCTTACCTTTGCACAGATCTGGCTTGTCTCAGGGTCAGTTACTGGACACAAAACTTTGTGGAAAATGAGGATTTTTTTTGTCTATTTTTGGTTTGAAGAAGAATAGTTGGCTCTTTCTCTCCTGTTGTTTAAAAAGAGAACCATGGCTCAGAGTTTTGTGGAAACTCCAGTCTGCTGTGTGAATGTATTCCATGATAAATGCACATGACCAAGACCAGTATTGACACTGCCTCCTAGTGTGGGGTCTAATAAAAAATTTCATCCTTCTCAGAAAATACAGAATTGTCATGTCAATAAATCTTGCCTGATGCCTAATTAATAAGTCAATATTTATTAAATAGACAAAAGAATAGGACTTACTCTTCTGTATGCTCACTATAAAATCTAATTGGTTGATAGTGCCCAGCCAGTGTAAATGAGATTCCTTAAATGTTTTTAAATATGCACAGAAGACTATCCAGGGACATTAACAAGTATTAAATAAGACTAAATCAACTTCAGTTTATTATGGAGTTCTATATCTTGTAAGGAATTTCTGTTTTGCAACTATTTATTACTTGAACTGATTTTTTTACTTCTAGAAATTTTCTTTGAGTCCCCACATTATCTAGTGGTTTCTTTGCATGAGAATGTATTATGATCTTCTCTGTATTACATAAACTAGGGATAATTTCATCCATGATTATGAGAGAGAGAGAGAGAGAGAGAGAGAGAGAGAGAGAGAGAGAGAGAGAGAAAGGATTCCATTTCCTTCTGTACTGGCTCTGAAAAAGAACATAACAGAGCCAGGGAAAGTGACACCTCAGCAACAATTGATTAATACATTGACATCCTATTATGTGAATTGAAACTACAAGATTTTTGTAGCCACACAACTGTCCATTGTGTGAGAATTAACTGAAAACTCTTGGAGTCTACCATGGAATTTCATCCAAGGACAGGAAATATTACCCCAATGAAAACATTTTTTATTGAAGCTTGTGCATTTCATACAACAGTTCTTAGTCAAATTTAGACATTCCCCCTACCTTGACCCCAACCCCACCAGAGCTCATGCATTCTGCCATATGTCTTTCATTTTTTTCTCAGTCTTTAAAATTTTTTTTTCAATGCAGAGGTTTACTGTTTCAGTCAGTTCTTTGACCCAATCTTTGTTGCTGCTATTGTTGCTGTTGTTGCTGTTGCTGTTGCTGCTGTTGTTGTTGATCCTTCCAACTTCTATCACTTCAAAACATACGTATATGGATGCCACACATATACTAAAATTATGACGTCTGAAAATAAACTATAGGTTAATTTGAAAACATATTTTTTCACATTTTGACAGTAGGGTTGTATGAAGGTAAAGAAAAAAATATTAATTTACATTCCTGCATTTCATAGTAAGTCGATGAGTTACATCAGGTATTATGCTTACTAAAAGAAAAAGAAAAAACCATTATTCAGTTTTCCTTACAAATAGAGATTTGGTGCTAGGATCTGCAAATTTGGGGCACCATACATTGTTTTTCTGGGACTTATTACTACACTTAGCATAATGGCATCTAGTTCCATCCATTTACCTGCGAAGTTCATGATGTAGTTCCAGTTTTTTTCTTGAAGTTTTGTGCAATTCATACATTTCTCGGTTCAATTTAGACTCACTCACCTTTCTATGCCCCCCATCCCACCCGAGTTCACGCATTTTGCCATACATGTCTTGCATCCTTTTTTTCAGTTGTTTTAAAGTTTTTTCTATGCAGAAGTTTATTGTTTTGGGCAAAAGTTTACTGTTTCAGTCAGTTCTTTGACCCAGTCCTTTTGTTGTTGATGTCCCCTCCTATTTGTATTACTCCAAAATATGCATATATGTACATAACACATATATCAAAATTATGACATCTGAAAGTAAACTGTATGCTAATTCCACAAAATGTTTAGGAATTCGCATTTTTGGCGTTTAATTTTATATGACTCTAAAGTATCCATACATACCCTCCCCCCCATATACCACAATTACAAAGTCTGAAAATAAGTGGTCACTTGATTCTTGATCATGTTAAGGGATTTACATTATAACAGCACAGTTGCTTTCAGATAAAAAGAATATATGTATCTTTATATATATCTATATATATATCTATACTTCTATATCTATATCTGTCTATCTATCTATCTATCTATCTATCTATCTATCTATCTATCTATCTATCATCTATATCCATATATCTATATATATGTTGCTCAGTTTGCCTTACTACTAGGTATTTGGTGTTAGCATCCACAAATGAGGGATCCCATTCCTTGTTTGTTTTTCTGGGACTGTGTTACTTCACTTACTATAATAGCTTTGAATTCCATCCATTTGCTTGCAAAGTTCATGATGTCATTTTTCTTTACTACTGCATAGAACTACATTGTGTAGATGTACCACATTTTCTTTATCCACTTGTTTCTTGGGGGGCACTTGGGTTGGTTCCAGCTCTTTGCTATTGTGAAGAGAGCTGCAATAAACATAGATGTGCATGTATCTCTGTGGTAGGATGAGTTTTGTGGGTATATACCCAAGAGTGGTATGACTGGGTCAGGTGGTAGACCTTTTAATTCTTCTCCACTTGCTTTCCACAGAGGTTGTATGACTTTACATTCCCACTAGCAGTGGATGAGTGTCCCCCTTTCCCCACAACCTTTCCAGTATTTGGTACCTTTTGTTTTCTTGATCTTAGCCAGGCTTATTGGAGTGAGATGAAATTTCAAAGTGGTTTTAATTTGCATTTCCTTAATCATTAGTGATGTTGAACAGTTTTAAGATGTTTCTCAGCCATCTTCTTCATTTGTGAAGTCTCTGTTGAACTCTACTCCATCTTTTGAGTGAGTCATTTGTTTTCTTCTTTGTCTTTTTGAGTAGTTTATATATTCTGGATGTTAATGCTCTGTCACTGTATTACTGGTGAAGGGTTTCTCCCAGTCTGTGGGTTTTTACTTCACTTCCTTGATTGTTTCTTTTGCTGTACAGAAGCTTTTTAATTTAATGAGGTCCCACTTGTCCCAACACTTGTCAAGTGTTGACCTTATTTTCTGCACAGCTGTTATCTGATTTAGAAAGTCTTTTCCTAGGGCTGTGGGGATAGTGCAGCTGTTAAAGGCTGAGGCTAAGAACCTCAAAAAAACAAAGTCTTTTCCTACCCCTATGTCTTGTAGGTTACTGCCAACATTTTCCTTCTATAACTTTCAGAGTTTTGGGTTTCACATTGAGATCTTTGATCCATTTGGAGTTGATTTGTATAGGGTGAGAGTTAGGATTTTAATTTTATTCTTCTACAAATGGTGATCCAGTTTTGCCAACACCATTTGCTGAAGATGCTGTCTTTCCTCCATTGAGTCTTCTTGGTGTCTTTTGTTAAGTTTGCTCCAAAGTATTTTTTTTTGAGGCTATTGGGACAGTCTCCTTGTATTCCTTCTCCAATTGTTTGTTGTTGGTATAAAGAATGGCTACTGATATTTCTAGGTTAATTTTGTATCCTACCACTTTACTGATACTCTTAATCATTTATAGGAATTCTCTGGTGGGGTTTTTGATCTCCTCTTTTCCAATTAGTAGTCTTTTAACTTCACTTTTTTGTCTTATTGCTCTAGCAAATGTTTCAAGCACTATATTGAAGAGGAGTGGTGACAGGAGTAGCTTTGCCTAGTTCCCACCTTTAAGGGGAATACTTCTAACTTTTCTCCATTTAGGATGATGTTGGTTGTAGGTTTGTTGTATATGGCTTTAATTATGTTGAGGAATGATCCCTCCAGTAAAATTCCCTCTAGGAATTTAAGTATGAAGGGTTTTGTAGAAGGCATTGTCTGTGTCAATTGAGATGATTGTCTGGTTTGATTTAAGTATACTGAACCATCACCGCATATCTGGTATAAATCCAATTTCATCATCATGGATGATTTTTTTGTTGAGACAGCATCTCCCTTTAGTCCCAGCTGGCCTGCTATGGAGAACAGGCTGGCCTTGTACTCACAGAGAGCCACCTGTTTCTGCCTCCTGAGTGCTGGGATTCAAGGTGTGCACCACCACACCTGGCATGAATGATCTTTTTTATGTGTGTCTGGATTTTGTTTGCAGGTATTTTGTTGAGAATTTTTGTGTCTATGTTCACTAATAAAATGGGTGTATAGTTTTCTAGTTTGGTTGTATCTTTGCTTAGTTTTGGAATTAGAGTGATGTTGGCTTCACAGAAGACATTTGGGAGATTTCCCTCTGTTTATATCCTTTTGAACAATTTGAATAATAATGGTTGTAAGTCCTCTTTAAATGTTTTATAGAATTCTGCTGTAAGTCCATCTGGGCCAGGGATTTTCTTAGCTGGGAGGTTTTGAATTACTGTTTCAAGAATACTTCAAAAACCTATACTCTACTCTACTAAATTTGAAAACCAAAGAAAAATGGATGAACATTTGAAATGCTGGAAATCACCAAAGCTTAACCAAGAAGAGATTGACAGCATAAACAGTCCCATAGCATATTAGGAAATCAAAACAGTAATGAAAACATTTTTAAAATACTTTATTTTTTAATTTTATGTGTATGAGTGTATTTCTTGGATACATGCAAAGACACCTGTGTTATGCAATGTCCATGGAGGTCAGAAGAGGGTGACACTGTTAGTTACCATGTGGGTGCTGGGAACTGAACCCTGGTCCTGTGCAAGAACAACCAATGCTCCTAACTGTTGAGCCAATTCTCCAGCCTCATGAATACATTTTTAAAAGCAAGAAGAACTGAGGCTAGCACAGCAACGTTTTGAATTTCAAAATAAAAATATTAATTATAGATGATGAGTTTATGGTCAGTTCATTATATTCTACTTTTCTGTGTATTTGAAGTTTTCTTTCTTTTTTGTATTTAAGATTTTAACTCAAAGAAAATATTTTTAAAAATACAAAAGAGGGAATCTAAATGATGGATGGCATTTTGACTATAATCTGATGTGTTTGATTAAAATGGGATTTGCTTGATCTTTTTTTGCATATAAAGCAAATTTTATATTAAAGCTAGAATTAAGAAACTTTCTAACTCTTGGCTATAAAAATAAAAACATGAGAAGTGAGAATTGCATTTTTATTAGAATGAGTAGCCTTTTAAAATCTTTTTGTTTTCAGTGTTAGAGCTCAACTCAGGGACTTCCACATGCAAAGAAAACTTCAACAACAGATTTACTTTCTCAGGTCCAATAGTAAGACTTTCATTACCAAACTTTTTGGCCACTGTTTTTCTTTAGAGTATGTGAACCATTAGTGGTCAGCCCAATTAGTTAGTTCACTAGCATTTATGAGAATCTATTTTATGAAACACTTTTTACCAGTTTGTTTCCATATAAAAACTTAAATATAATATGGGTGTCATGAAGCTCTGTGCTAAGAAAGTTATTTGGTGAGATAAAAGAAGGAAAACTTGAAAGATTAAGTTTTACTTTGTGGGAAAGGCAGGCATTTGAATTTGGCCATGGAAGATGGAGATAGTCTCCAAAGGCTTAAATGAACTGAAGTTCATGATATTTTAGGCCATTCAGTGAAGCAAATGGTGTGAATGAAGTCCCTTGCATTTCTGCCACAGAAATCTGGAAAGCTAACCTGAATGTAGAAAGGTGATTATAAGAGGACAAGAAATGGGAGGTTATAGGTAGCAGAAGGCTGGATTTGATTAATGCATATTTTACACGTGCATTGAAATATCATACCAGGAAGCAAGGCTGTGCGATTTAGAGACAGACAGGAGGCCTGCAGACCCAGCAGGCAGGCCAGGTGAGATACTGGTGTGCAGCCTTGCTGCCTGGGCAGGGACTCAATCCCTCACTTCCGGGAGCAGAGAGAAGAAATGTGTGCGTGGATAGAAAGGCAGACAACAGGACTGCAGGTGAAGTACCCAGGTCAAAGGTGGGTAAACACCATCCCCCACCCTCCCATGGTTGGGACCATCTAGCAGGCAGTGCCAGTGATTCTAGTCTGCACAGCCAATGCTGAGGAAGAAACTAGCAGGAAGCAGAGTGAGTGGCCAACCAGTCCTCCATATTAACATTTCAGATTAGCACCAGAATCAAAACAAACAACAACAACAAAACACAAATCCACATGCCAAAGACACAACAGAAAAACAACAATATGAGAAAAGCTCATAATAAATCCCTACCGAACACTATCAGTCCTGTAGAAGATCTTGACAACCAGATCTCCCTGGAAGGAAACCAAGACACTGACCTTAGAAGAACAACTGTAGTCATATTCAAAGAAATCAAAGAATATAAAGAACAAATCAGAGAATTAAGTGGAGACAATGAAAAATTCATGAAGGAACTAGAAGGAAAGAATGATAAACTCCAGTAAAAACTAGAGGGAGAAAATGACAAACTCTGAAAGGATGTGGAAACACTGAAAAGATCACAGACTGAAGGGGAAAAAAATAACTGACCAGTGAAGCAAGGAGCTATAGCAAGAGAATGAAAAGCTCCCAAAAGAAGTGGCAATCCTGAAGAAATCACAGGATGAAATGAAAAAGGAAATTGAACATTCATCCAATCAACAGGAAATAATGGGAAAAAGCCCCAGAAGGAGAATGGATGAAGCAGAAAAATGAATATCAGACCTACAGGATAACACAGTGCAGCTAGAAACCTCAAGTAAAGATTATGAAAAATTAAAAAAAACCCCAAGAGTGGAACAACCAGGAAATGTGGGACACCAGGAAAAGACCACACCTCTGTATCATAGGGATAGAGGAAGGAGAAGAATCCCAAGACAATGGTATTGATCAGACCTTCAACAGAATAAATGAAGAAAATTTCCCCAAACTAAAAAAAGACAAACCCATAGAAGTACAAGAAGCACATAGGAAACCAGATAGACAAGACCAGAAAAGAAATTCGCCACACCACATCAAAGACAAAATACTTAATGAAAGCCAGAAGAGAAAAACAAGTTACATATAAGGGGAAACCCATCGGAATGACTTCTCAGTGAAAACAATGAAATAAAGAAGAACATGGACCAAAATATTCCCAGTGATAAAAGACTTTAGATGCCAACTCAGATTACTATACCCAGCAAAAATGTAAATTATACTTGAAGGAGAAAAAAAATCTTTCATGACATAAAGAAAATGAAGGAACACATGTCAAAAAACCAACAATTTAGAAAATACTCGAAGCAATTCAAACAACAGAGGAAAGGAGCAACTATTCCCAAGCAACTAAAGAGAGAAATTAACAAAAGCATAACAGAGTAAATGAAAACTTAGACCAGGAATGCAAACAAAAATAAGTTGAAAGGAAACAACACATATCTATCAATAATAACCTTAAGCCGGGCGTGGTGGTCCACGCCTTTAATCCTAGCACTCAGGAGGCAGAGGCAGGTGGATCTTTGTGAGTTCAAGGCCAGCCTGGTCTACAGAGTGAGTTCCAGGACAGCTGGGGCTACAGGGAGACCCTGACTCGAAAAGACAAAAAAAAATAATAACTTTAAATATTAATGGTCTAAACTCTCTAGTCAAAAGACATAGACTGGGAGAATGGATTAGGAAACAGAATCCATCTCTATGCTGTCTACAAGAAATCCATCTCACTCTCAAGGACACTACCTTAGCATGAAAGGATGGAAAAAAATGTTCCAAGCAAATTGTACCAAAAAGCAAGCAGGAGTTGCTAGTCTAATATCAGACAAAATAGACCTCAGAGTAAAATTAATCAGAAAAGACAATGAGGGCCATTATATCCTTATCAATGGAACAATTAACCAGGAAGATTTCACCATCTTAAATGTTTATGCACCAATCTCTGGTGCACCGAACTTTATAAACACAATTCTGCAGGACCTCAAGACACAGAATAATCCCAGCATATTAATAATGGGGGACTTCAATACCCCACTGAGCCCCCTGGATAGAGCAATTGGCCAAAAGTAAACAGAGAGACATTGGAACTGAACAATATAATATACTAAATGGACCTCACAAATATCTATAGAATATTCTACCCAAACACCAGAGAATATACTTTCTACTCAGTGCCCCATGCAATGTTCTCCAAAATCGACCACATTCTGGGGCACAAAAGAAATCTCAACAAATGCAGAAGAATTGAAATTATTTCATAAATTCTATCAGACCACAGTACAATAAAACTCAATATTAACACCAGGATAAACCCTACTAACTACAAGAACACATGGAGACTAAACAACAAAATCCTGAATAATGAATGGACAGGGAAGAAATAGGAATGAAATAAAAGCATTCCTGGAGCTAAATGACAATGATAATACAACACAACAAAACCTGTGGGATACTTTAAAAGCAGTCTTGAGAGGGAAATTTATAGCCCTAAGTGTCCACATTAAAAAAACAGAAAGAACAATTAAACAATCTAACTGCAGCTGAAAACACTTGAGAGACAACAACAAATGAACCCTAAACCCAACAGGAAAAAAAAAAACAGCAAAAATCAGAGCAAAAATCAATGAAATAGAAAAAAGAAAACAAATAAAAAAAATCAATGAATCCAAAAACTGTTTCCTCAAAAAGATAAACAAAATAGACAGACCTCTAGCCCAGTTAACCAAAAGAAAGAAAGAGCAACTCCAAATCAACAGCATTTGTGATGAAATGGGAAACATCACAATAGATAAAGAAAAGATCCAGACAATCATACGAGAATACTTCAAAAACCTATACTCTACTAAATTTGAAAACCTAAGTGAAGTGGATGAGTATCTGAAATACCGGGATTTACCAAAGCTTAACCAAGAAGAGATTGGCAATTTAAACAGACCCATAATACTTGAGGAAATTGAAGATGTAATAAAAAGCCTCCCAACTAAAAAAAGCCCAGGCCCAGATGGTTTCACAGCAGAATTCTATAAAACATTTAAGGAGGTCTGTGGTGGTTTGAATGATAGTATTCCCCATAGGCTTTAATATTCAGACATTTTGTCTCCAGTTGGTGGCACTGTTCTTGGAGGTCTTAGAAGGTGTGGCCATGCTAGAGGATGTACATAATAGGAGGCGGGCTTAGTGAGTTTAACAAGCATTGTGGTCTCCAGTCTCTCTCTCTCTCTCTCTCTCTCTCTCTCTCTCTCTCTCTCTCTCTCTCCTTCCTGTGCTCATTGTGAGATGTGATCCTCAGCTTGCTGTTCCAGCCCTGGCCACCATGCTTCCTGCAACAATGGAGTCTGATTCCCTGGAACCATCAATCATAAGCTCAAATAAATTCTTCCTTTTATTAGTCCCCTTGCTCATGGTTGTTTTAACACAGCAACAGAAAAGTGACTAATACAAGGTCTTACAACCATTACTATTCAAACTGTTCACAATAATATGAACAGAGGGAAAGCTCCCAAATTCCTTCTATGAAGCCAGCATCACTCTAATACCAAAACCAGGCAAAGACACAACAAGAAAGAAAACTATAGACCCATCTCATTAATGAACACAGATGCAAAAATTCTCAACAAAATACTTGCAAATCATATACAGACCCACATCAAAAAGATCATCCATCATGATCAAGTTGGATTCATACCAGAGATGCAGGCATGGTTCAACATATGTAAATCAACAAATATCATAAAACATGTAAATGGACTGAAAGACAAAAACCACATGATCATCTCAATTGATGCAGAAAATGCCTTCAACAAAATCCAGCATGCCTTCATGATTAAAATCCTAATGGGAATTGGACTGGAAGAACATTCCTCATTTTAATCAACATATTCAACAAACCTACTGCCAACATCATCTAAATGGAGAAAAATGAGAAGCATTCCCCTTAAAGGCAGGAACCTGGCAAGGCTGCCCCATATTGCCACTCATCTTCAATATAGTGCTTGAAATGCTTGCTAGGGCAATAAGGCAAGAAAGGGAAATTAAAGGAGTACTAGTCAGCAAAAAGGAAGTCAAACTATCCCTTTTTGCAGATGACATGATAGTTTACCTAGCATGCTAAAAGCTCCACCAGAAAACTCCTAGAAATGATTAAAAGTTTCAGTAAAGTGGTGGGATACAAAATAAACCTAGAAAAATCAGTAGCCTTCCATTACACAAACAATAAACAACTGGAGAAGGAATATAAGGAGACCTTCCCACTCACAATAGCCTCAAAAAAACCCTTGGAGTAAACCTAACCAAAGACACCAAAGATCTCTACAATAAAAATTTTAAAACCTTGAAGAAGGAGATTGAAGACAACATCAAAAGATGGAAAGACCTCTCATGCTCGTGGATTGGAAAAATTAATATAATAAAAGTGTCCATTCTACCCAAATTAATATACAGATTCAGTGCAATCCCAATCAAAATCCACATGAGCTTCTTCACAGACTTGGGAGAAAAATCCTTAAATTCATATGGAAAAACAAAAAACACTGAATAGCTAAACAACTCTGAGTGAAAAATGCAATACAGGGGGGATTACCTTACCAAACTTCAAGCTATATTTCAAGGCTATAATCATAAAGACGGACTGGTACTGGCCCCAAAACAGACCCCTGGACCCCCTGGAAGAAAACTGATGATCCAAACTTGAGCTCCTAAAATTTTGGCCACCTCATATTCGACAAAGGGGCTGAAAAAGTTCAATGGAGGAAAGATAGCATCTTCCGCAAATGGTGTTGGAAAAATTGGATCACTATTTGTAGAAGAAAAAAATTAAACCCCTATATTTCACCCTGTACAAAAATCAACTCCAGTTGGATCAAAGACCTCAACCTGAATCCGGAAACCCTGAAGGTGATAGAAGAAAAAGTTGGCAGCAACCTACAAAACGTAGGAAAAGACTTTCTAAACCAAACAGCAGCTGCACAGGAAATAAGGTAAACAGTGGACAAGTGGGACCTCATCAAACTCAAAAGCTTCTGTACAGCTAAAGAAACAATCAAGGAAGTGAAGAGAAAACCCACAAAGTGGGAGGAAACCTTCACCACTGATACATCTGACAGAGCATTAATATCCAGAATATATAGACTACTCAAAAAACAAAGAAGAAAACAAATGATGTACTCAAAAGATGGAGTAAAGAGCTGAACAGAGACTTCAATAAGGAAGTAAAGATGGCTGAGAAACATCTTAAAAAATGTTCAACATCGTTAATAATTAAGGAAATACAAATTAAAACCACCCTAAAGTGTCATTTCATTCCAATAAGACTGGCCAGGATCAAGAAAACAAAAGACACCAAATGCTGGCGAAGTTGTGGGGAAAGGGGAACATTCATCCACTGCTGGTGGGAATGTAAACTCATACAACCATTATGGAAAGCAGTGTGGAGAATCCTTAAAAGACTCAAAATGAGCCTACCACCTGACCCAGTCATACCACTCCTGGGTATATACCCACAAGACTTATCCTACTGAAGAGATACATGCACATAAATTTTTATTGCAGCTCTCTTCACAATAGCAAACAGCTGGAACCAATCCAAATGCCCCTCAACTGATGACTGGATAACAAAAATGTGGTACATCTACACAATGGAGTTCTATTCAGTGGTAAAAAAAAGAAAGATGACATCCTGAACTTTGAATGTAAATGGATGGAACTCGAAGCCATTATGCTAAGTGAAGTAAAACAGTCCCAGAAAAAAAAAAGCAAATGGAATGGTTTCCCTCATATGTGGATGCTGACACCAAATCCCCAGTTGGCAGACAAACTGAGCAACTTTATTATTATATTTCTTTGTATCTGAAAGTAATTGCTGTTTTAATGTGAATCTCTTAATGGGCTCTAGAATAGACCTACCACTTATATTCAGACATTGTAATTACCATATAGGGATGGAAGGTATTTATTCATATTCCAGAGTAATATAAAATTTAGGACTAAAAGTGAACCCTACAAATTTTGTAATTAACATACAGTTTATTCCCAAAGATCATAATTTTGATACATATGTGTTGTTTAAACAGGCATAATTTGGAGTAATACAAAGTGGAGGAAACAACAAATAAGGACTGGGTCAAAAATTGACTGATACAGTTAAATTCTGCTCAAAACAATAAGCCTCTGCAGAAAAAATCCTTGGAAACACTGAGAGAAAGATGCAAGACATGTATGGCAGAATGCATAAACTGGGGTGGAGGGAGGGGCAGGGAGAGGGGAATGTATCCAAATTGGACTGAATAATGATGTATGAAATGTACAAAATGTCAATAAAAAGAACATAATAAAAAAAGGAATATCATACTGAACCTATTAACATGTATACATAACGAATTTTAATAAACTTACAAAGAAACTGGCAGAGATGTACAGAAATGATACAGTTGGCCAAATTGGACTAATTAATAGTTCAGTGACTGGATGGCTTGAATCCAAGTGTTTGTGGATTTCCATGTCTGTGTATGAAGTGCAAACCTTTAGTCTAAGGTGTAACATTATATTTGTAACATTGAAGTTGGTTTCAAGATAGCAATTCTATGTTTAATATTAGGCATTTCAGAACTTTAATTAAGCTTTGGTGTTAAAGTGTACCACAGAGAAATGGGACTTTATGAAAGGTGTTCAGTACTTCAACTGAGGTACTGAATGTGGACTCTTCAGTCTTCCACAAAAAAGATAGGTATAGGAGACACAGTTTGGGGACACAGGGTATTAGATAAGAACAAGTTCATTCTAAAGCAATGCTTTACTCTTGAATGGAGGTGATTTCTATTGGATGAAAAAAAGTTGCATAAGCACTCCATATTATTATAGAAAATTAATTGTTTTTATTATAATCTTTTATTTACTATTTTTATTTTACATGTATGAGTGGATTGTCTGCATGTATGTAAGTTCACCTGGGTCACTGGATGCCTGCAGACCTCAGAAGAGAATGTTGTTAGTCCATCTCTGTGCTGGGAACTGAACCTGAGTCCACTATAAGAGCAGCCAGTGCTGTTAACCACTGAGCCATCTCTCCAGACCTCAGGAAATTAATTATTCTAAGATGAACAAGCTACAAATGTCTGTGGCACCACGTGGCCATTTTCTATTTTCTGCATTTTTTTTTTTGCAAATAGTTTTGTGATCTACAAAGAGCAAAAGGCACACATTAAATCACTTCACTTTATTTGGAAGAAAAAAAAAAGCCAGTGCATAATGCTCCTTGAGTAGAAATTACTGGGTGATCTGGCTATACATTGGTAGATACAATAAAAAGTACTTAGAAGGCAAATAGTCAAGTGGGAAAAACAATACTGAGCAATAACCTATAAAAATAATATAGTGATGTACTTATGCAGAGGCAATTTTATTAAGTTGTTTTTGAGATTATAAGCTTTTATTTTTGTCTTCTTGAGGCAGGGTCTTCCTGTAGCCCCAGCTAGCCTGGAACTCACTATGTAGACAAGGCTGGCCTTGAACTCACAGAGATCTGCCTGCCTCTATTTCTGGAGTACTGACATTAAAGGCGTGCACCACCATGCCTGATTGAGAGTATAAACTATTTGTCAACAAACTATTTCTTTTGAAAAAACATATTAACATAGATTTTTGAATAACTAAATCTTTGTATATGTTCTTTTTTTTCAAAGCAAACTTAGTAAGAATTGATCAGTTCTGGAGATGCCTGACATGGGTCATGTTCTTCTGAGATAACACATTTTGTGGTATATAGTGAATAAGAATTGATGACCTAGGAAGAAAATGAATTTTAAGATATATTTTTTCCAAAAAGGCACTCATAAAGATCATGTAGTCTTTGTTTTTTATTACCTCAAAAGATTTCCATATAACTTTCCTAGAAACAAGGCTATTCTCTTTTTACTACAGCATAATTCTCAAACAAGGCAATAAATATTGATACAAACTATATAATCTTCAGGCAATATTCAGAGTTTGCCAGTGGTCTCTCAGAGCTCTGAACAAAAGATTAGACTTTTTGTCCTGCATTTAGTTGCCAGGTATGTTTATCCATGTAGGCTTTTTGGATGGCCTCATTCGTATCACCACACTTTTTCTCCCTTTCTATGTAGGTCCTGCCATGGCCACTTACAAGTTTCCTGAACTCTACGGATTTTATAATTGAAACACACCTTTCTGAATTCAAAGCTAGCATCTACTTATGAGAGAACATGCCGTGTTCATATTCTTTTTTAAATGTTTTTTTTAATTAATTACTTTATTTTTTATGTGTATGAATGTACTGTTTGCATGTAGGTTTGTGCACTTGTGTCGTGCAATGCTGCGGAGGTCAGAAGAGGGTGTCTGATTCCCCTGGAACTGGAGTTAAAGACGGTTCTCAGCCACCATGTGGGTGCTGGGGATTGAACCCCGGTCCTCTGCAAGAGCAGTCGGTGCTTTTAACCACTAGGCTATCTCTCCAACCCTCATTTTACAATGACATGATTTTCATTTCTACCTACATTTAAAAGGAAAGCAAAATTTAAAGTAATTCAGAATAATGTTCAACAAACTAGGCATCAATATCAACAAAGTTATAATAAACCTTTCATAAGAATTGACTGGATAGAAGGACTGGAGAGATGGCTCAGTGGTTAAGAGCACCACTGACTGTTCTCACAGAGGACTCAAGTTCGAATTCCAGCACCCATCTGGCTTCTAACAGTTGTCCATAATTCCAGTTCTAGGAGATCCAACACCTCTACTGATCTTCATGGGTATTGCACAACATGGGTACACTTACATACATGCAGGCCATAAGTTATACACATAATATAAAAATAATAAAACAATATAAAGAATTGATTGGATAGAAAGGCAATATGAAATATAAATTTAGAAGGACAAAATTTGTTAGGGAAATCAATAAGGTGAATTTGTAATGGTGCAGGCAACAGACAGACCTCATTTTGTTTCTGTGGTGCATCATATCTAGCTAAGTGTACCTTAGCTTTTGCTAGAAAATGGTTGTACAATATATCTGAAAAGAATCACAAGATCACAAAAAAGCACAGGACAAAGTCCCAAAAGAATTATTTATTTTAGATGGACTCTTCTAATTTCTGTAAAATTAAAAAGGAAGCCTCTATTTGTCTGAAGAATTTCTACATGCATGGGTTAAAAAATACCAAAGTATAGCTTGGTTTATTTTTTTAAATGTACTGTAAATGTGTTCAATGTTTAGAATGGTATTAAAAACATCTGTGTACGGCATACAGAAAATATTTTTCTAGTATGTATATGAAGATCATTAGTTTTCCATAAAATGCTAATTATAATCACATATTATTTGATCACACCTTAAATTTTGTTGATTATAATTGGATCTCCTCTGTGGCAGCTTCCTAGCAGGCACAACTCTTCCTTTCAGTAGTACCCAGTACCTACTTTGTTTAGGTGAATTAGGCATATGTATGTTTGACAGCTAAGTGATACAGTTGCACAGGGGATGTTTAGTATTCTCTTTGTGCTTGCAGCTTGAAAGTTACTTGCATATCTAAAGATCATGCAGGGATCTTAGCTCTGTTCCTAGGGTTGTTTCTACCTTTATTTCCTCTTGCCATTGGCATTGAAAACAGGTCGATGAAGCAAGTGAGGAAAAAATACACAAAGCACCTTCCTCTTCTCTGTAGAAATCTTTTGATAATTAGACAATAAAATAATAATTTATTTTTTTCTGTAAATAGTATACCTTATACTTTTATAAAACAGTTATGAAAAATGATATTGATCATTCATGCTAGAATAATTAAAGTTGTCAAATTACCTGTGCAAGCTTGCACCATAACGTTAGGCAAAGTGAAGAAGAAACTAAAAAATACATTTGTTATTTCTTACGCTTTTATTTATACATTTAAAGGAATTTTCTTTTAAAGAAAAGCTTTTAGAAAATTTTGGAGAATTTTATTTTTAGCAATATATATACACACATATTTAATTTAATATTTTTACCATTTAGATTGATTTAATACAACCCTCAAGATAGTTGAATAATATAATGATTCATTCCTTTTGAAGAAGGGGCTAGATCCATGAATTGCTATTAGAAAAAGATGTATGGTGGGCCTGGAGACATGGTTCAGTGTTTGACTGCTCTTGCAGAGGATCCTGGGTTTGATTCCCAGCACTCACATAGTGGCTAACAACCATCTCTGACGTTAGTTCCAGGGTATCCAACACCATCTTCTGACCTCTGTGGACATTGCATGACACAGGTGCACTTACCATTCCTCTCCATCTTTCACAATGATCCTTGAGGAGAATGTATAATACCGGTGTCCTATTTAGGCTTAAGCATTCCACAATCTTTTATTTTCTACTTTGACCTTTGTGGTCTTTGTGTCCATTGTCATCTGCTCCAAGAATTATCTTCTTTGGTGAGAGAGGAAAAACTTAATAATCTATGGGCATAAAAACAAGTTGTGAGTCAGTTTAATATTATGTCTTTTAGCAGAATGATGGTTGTAGGTTAGGTTGTCCCCTGTGGCCTGCAATTTGTCTAGCCATAGATTTTTGTGCTGGTAATAATGTAAGGTATGGACTCCATCTTGTGAAGCAGGCCTTACATCCAATTAGAATGTGATTGTTTACTCCCATAATATTCATGACACTATTGCACCATTGGGCATTTGGCAAGTAAGTTGTTATTATAGCTTACAGGGTTCACAGCTGGATAAAGCTGATGATTGCCTTTCTGTCACTAATATGAAAACCACCTTCTAGTACTATGAAAGCTAGCTAGTAGAGATGTATTTCAAAGTTCAAAGTAGTATCAGCTTGATTTTTTTCCTTGTTTCTTCTGCTACTCAGGTATGTACTCTTCAGCAGTAGGTGGGTAACCAAGCGCAGTGATAATTGTCAGTATTGTTTGATGATCTTTGAGATCTTTCTGGTCAACAACACTAAAAGAGGGAATCCATTCTTGGCACTAGTATTTGCATTTGCTAGCCTGTGGGGTCATTTAGGGACATTGAAATCCTATTACTAGATAATTATATTAATAATTTAAAATACTTTATATGCATATATTTATATGTTAAGTCTTATCTGGCCAAGCATCTGCACCAGATGTCCCTTGGTGCAAGTTCATCCACTGGATCTAATCAGCCCACCTAGCGACCTTAAGGAAGATCTACTTTCTCTTGCCCAGAAGCTATCAGTTACCAGTAGTTCCCAGGCCAGGGCCAGGCACCTCCCATTTCCCTCACTCCATGCTGGGCCCTAGTCTGAATGAATCAGCTTGGGTCCTGCACATGATGCCACCATTGCAGTACGTTCCCAGGAGCAAGCTTCCAGTGGCCTGAAAGCCTCTGTTTTCCCATGTCCATGGACCAACCCCAGCTCACAATCTTTCTGCCCCCTATTGTGAAATGGTCCTTGTGTCCTGGTGGGTAAGGTTTAGTATAGGAGTCATATCCAGGGACACACACTGTGCAGTATCTTATTTTTTAAAACCTAGCCAGTGTGGCCTTCTGTGTGCAACACACTCTGTTGTATAAGGAAGCTTCACTGATGAGAGTTGAGTGATGCACTACTCGTCAATCCATCCCTTATTCCACTAAGTTCCATGAGTTTTAGGTGCAGCAGCTCCATTGTGGATTTGTTACCTGGGTCTGGGCATTTCTCATGCATATATTCTCTACGTAACCAGTTGTAGAACTCTGTAATAGCCTCCATCTGTTGCAAAAGAAGCTTCTTTGATGACTGGTATACAATATACTTGTTTGTAAATATAAGGATCTATATTTAGCATGCAGTAAAAAATTTGTCTAGAGATATGTCAGGTACAGTTTTCTCTAGGACTTATGACCTCTGCTGCCATGTGTATTTGGCTATAATCACAGCCATCTATATTTAGCTATAAACTGAGGCCACTCTTGAATTTCCTCTCATTAGAGGGCTCTAAGTCCAATTAGATAGCTGATGATTACCCCTGAAATAACAGTGCCACTACTGCACCAATAGAGATAGTTTGCTGTGGCCATTAGGCTTTAGAGCTGGGTTGGATTGTTGATGGATTTTCTCCATTAGCAGCCTGCATGGTATCCTCTAGAACTATGAGAGATAGTCTTCAAGGAGAATGCCTCCAGGTCAGTTTCCACTTCTTTGCTCTAAGTACCATGTCTGAAGTATGTCCTGTCCTCAGCTGTAGGGTCTTACCTATAAGTTCTGGAAGATAAGCAATGGTTCTTGGAATAGCCTGTGTTATTTGGGGGTCTCTTGGACTACTCTGACTACAACTTGAAGAGAAGTTTCTCTTGTCTGGCACTGTGCTCCTAGCCATACGGCCACCAACTGTACATGTGCACTAATGCTCCGATACCCAGGCACCAATGTTTACTTCTCAATGCATTTCTGAGCCAACACATTTCCTTCTCTGGTATGGTCCTTTGCTCCTACCCTCCCAGTAGAACATTCCCTCTATCTCCACCTTCCTCCCTGGTAACCTCTGTTCCCTAATATCCCCCTCTTTTAGGCTTTTTTATTTGCTTTAAGTCTGTGTTTTCTTTCCATTTTCCTGGCTCCTGCTGGCACATCAGGGAATGCATTCACATATAAGGGGGGTTAGTGCTATAATCCACAAGTGAGGGAGAACACAGGTTACTTGTTTCTCTGAGTTTGTGTTGCTTCATAGTATAACAGTTTCTAGGTCCATCCATTTACCTGCGAATTTCATCTTTTTTTTTTTTTTCTGCTGAGTAGAAAGAACTCCATTGTGAAAATGTACCACATTTTCATTACTCATTCATCAGTTGCAGGACATTTAGGTTGTTTTGATTTCTGTGAAGAGAGCAGCAACAAACATGGATGTACATCTATAATGTAAGGTGAGTCTTTTGAATATACCTCGATGATGTGGTATAAATGGATAAGATGGCAGATTCATTTTTAGTTCTTTGTAGAGTTCTTCATACTGCTTTCCATAGTTGTCTCGCAGGTTTTCATTCTCACCAGCAATTACCGAACAGTCTTCTCTCTCCCCATCTTCGCCAGCATTTTGTGTCTTTTGTTCCCTTTATTTTAGCTAGTATGACTGGGGTAAGAAGGAATCTTAAAGTGGCTTTTATCTGCATTTATCTAATTACTAAACATGTTGAGTACTTTTTAAGTGTTTCTTAGACATTTATTTGAGAGAAATCTCTGTTCAGATCCATAGTTATATTGGGTCATTTCTTTTTTTTTTTTTTCGAGTTCTTCGTGTATTCTGGATATTAATCCTCTGTCAGATATATAGCAGGTGAAGATTTTCTCCCACTCAGGGGATTGCCTCTTCAATTTTCTGGTTGTTTCTTTTGTTGTACAGAAGCCTTGTAGCTTAATGAAGTTCCATTTGTTGATAATATGTGGCAACTTATGCCCAATTTAGTCCTTTCCTACACCTGTATCTTGTGGGGCACTGCCTACTTTTCTTCTGGCAGTCTCAGGGCTTCAGGCTTCATATTGAGGTCTTTGATTAGTTTGTGTAGAGTGAAAGATAAGTGTCCAGTTTCATTCTTCTATAGCTGGAGATTCAGTTTTGCCAGTAGCGTTTGGTGACAATGCTGCCTTTCCTCCATTGTGTATTCTTGGCACCTTTCTCAATATCAAGTGGCTGAAATTGCATATAATCATGTTTGGGTCTTCTATTTCATTCCATTGATCTACTTGTCTGATTTTGTTCCAGTACCAATCTACTATTATGACTATTACTCTTTAATTCAGTCTGACATCTGGTATGGTGGTCCTCAGCACCGTTCTTTTTGCTCAAGATCGTTTGGCTATCCAGGGTCTTTTGTGATTACATATAAATTTTAGGGTTTTTTTCCTAGCTCTGTGTAGAATGTCATGGGTATTTTGATTGACATTACATTGAATGTGCAGATTGAATGTACAGTATCAATTCTACCAATTCATGAGCACAGTAGGTCCTTCCATCTCCTCATGTCTTCCTCTACCTTTTTCTTTAAATATTTTCAATTTTAATTGCAGAGACCTTTAATGTCTTTTGTTAGGATTTTCCTAAATATTTTTTGAGGCTATGCATATAGGAGGGTTCATATATATATATATATATAAATATATATATATATATATTCTGATTGCTTGTTGTTTGGTTGAAAGGCTACTGATTTTTGTAAGTTGATTTTGTAACCTGCCACTTCACTGAAATTATTAATCATTTCTAGAAATTTTCTGGTAGGATTTTTGGGATCTCTTGTGTATAATATCATACCATCCGAACATAATGATACTTACACTTTTTCTCCATTTGAGATGATTTCTGGAGGAGCTGGAAAGATGGCTAATCAGTTAAAAGCACTGACTGGTCTTGTCAAGGATCTGGGTTAGATTCCTAACACCACATAATGACTAACAACTACCCATAACTCCTGTTCCAGGGTGTATCCAAGGTCCTCTTCTGAGCTCCACATGCATTCCACAACATGGGTTCACTAACATGCATGAAGTAATACACTCATACATATAAAATAAAAATAGTAAAAATTTTTTTTTTGTAGTTTTTTTTTATTATGTTTTAAGTTGTAGGTTATCCTCCAGTCCTCTCTTAGGACCTTTTAAAATGAATGCATGTTGGATTTTTTTTTTTTTTTTTTTTTTTTTTATTTTATTGATGTAGTGTATGAACCATCCCTGCATCTCTGGAATAAAGCTGACTTGATCATGGCAGATGATAGTTTTGATGTATGTCTGTATGGGGTTTGCCAGTATTTTGTTGAATGTCTTTGCATCTATGGTCATTAAGGATATCAACCTACAGTGTTTGTGTGTGTGTGTGTGTGTGTGTGTGTGTGTGTGTGTGTGTGTGTGTGTATGTGTCTTTACCTGGTTTGGGTATTGGAGTTATGCTGGCTTCATAGAAGGGCTTTAGGAGTTCTGCCTCTATTTCTATCTATTTGATTTAATTTAAGAAGCATTTGCTGTAGATCTTCTTTGAAGATCTGATGAAATTCTGCTATAAATATATCTGGGGTTGAGCTGTTTTTATCTGTGAGGGTTTTAATTACTGTTTCAGTTTCCTTATTTTGTTATAGGTCTGTTTAATCTGCTGGTCTCTTCTTGATTTAATTTTGATCATTTCCACGAATTTATAAATTCATCCATTTCTTTTAGATTTTCAAATTTAATGGAGTATAGGTTTTAAATTATTCCCATATAATGCTCTGAACTTTTTAAAATTTATTTTTCTCTATGTATATGAATGTACTGTCTGCATGCAGGTCTGTGCACCCGTGTCGTGCAATGCCATGGAGGTCAGAAGAGGGCCTTGGATACCTTGGAACTGCTGAGTTCTGGGATTAGAACCTGGGTCTTCTGCAAGAGCAGCCAGAGCTCTTAATTGCTGAGCCATATCTTCAGACCTATAAACTTCCATCTCAGGACTGCATTTAAAGTGTTTCAGAGGTTTTGTTGAGTTTTTGTACTTTCATTTTCATTTAGTTCCAGGAATACTGTTATTTCTTGATTTTTTCTTTGATCCATTCATCATTCATGAGTATGTTCTACAGAATATTCCACCCAAGCACTAAAGAACATGCTTTCTTCTCAGAAGCTCATGCAAGTTTCTCTAAAATTGACCACTTATGGGAACACAAAAGAAACATCAACAAATACAAAATAATGAAGTTGTTGCACGCATTCTCTCAGACCACACTGCAAAATAGCTTATAATCAACAGCCAAAAATGCTCTAAAACTACACAACCTCATGGAGATGTCTATGGATTTGAAATAGAATATTTTTATTGAATTTTTGTGAGTCTCATACAATATATCTTACTCATATTTAGCCTCCATCTCCCTGTCTGGACCACATGCCATATCCCGCCCAGAGGACTTCCTGCATTTTTTCATATATGTTAAGGCTTGATAGTCAAGTGTTGAGTTCATCCATTGGAACATCTTCAGCCTGTCTAGTGTCATTCCCTTAAAGAAGATCAACTCTCTGATTGGATGATGGAAACTTAAAGTGGTTTTTATCTGCATTTCTTGAATTGCTAAGAAATTTCTTACCACACATTAACTATGGAATTTATATTTACAGTCAAGCATATCATATGCCACTCATCAAAAAATCTACTCTATGCAAAAGAATCCCACAACTAGTCAGACACAGAACATATACATTTGAAAAATCCCCATTCCTAGGATATATATTTGAACATCTATACACAGAATGAGGGACAGAGAGAAAAATGAACACACCCCTCAATTCTCACCAGTAATGCTTTCATATACAAAAGATGATGTATGAAAACATATCTGTTTTCATACATCACAAAACATTGTGATGAAAACAGAAGGTCACAACTAGTCAACCTCCAAAGAATGGGGGCCCCAGAGTGTGTATCCCAGGATGGGACCCCTATATTAAACTTCACCTACCCATGGCTCAGGGATCATTGGAGAAGAGGGGTTGGAAAGATTGTAGGAACCAGGGCTGGTGCAGGAATGTAGAGAGGCAGTGACTTACAATTGACTGTAAGCTTTTCTATGTAAACCTGTGGCAAGGTGGGCATCAGACATGAGACCCATGTCAACTGGGACAAGGTCTCAAAGCAGAGCAAGAGAAATGTGTGGGGGACTGACCTTGGACTGAAAACTATAAGAGACTAAAGACTGTTGGGTGAGGAAGAATATGCCTTACCTAGGATTCTCAGATATGCTGACTAGAATCCAGTAGATCTGTTTGCAGAGAAGGAAGTCTGGTAGTAGATCTGTTTGCAGAGAAGGAAGTCTGGGTTTGGGAGCTTGACTGGATACAGTTTAGCTTGGATGCTGTAATTCAGGAATTCTGATGGGGGTTGGGACATGGAGGGGACTAAGTTTGTTTGGGAACCATTTTATTGGTTGTTCAAATGTTCAATAATAATAATAAAAGGATCAACTCTCCCTTACTCACCACTTTCAACTGCCGATAGTTTCTGGCCAAGTTGTGGTCTCCTGCTCATTTCCTCAGTTCTACTTATTTTTGTCTGAGTTTGCATGAGTCTTGTGCATGCTGTCACCATTGTTGTAGGTTCATATGAACAAGGTTCCAGGAACCTGTAAGACTCTGTTTTCTTATGGTCATGAACTTCTTACCATCGCTTTTCCTGGTGGGGTCATTAGGATCTTTTTTTTAAAAAAATATTTATTTATTTATTTTAAGGGATTCACAGTATAAGGCATGGTTGTTTTCAGATCACATTAATGTTGCTCAGTTTGCCATACAATTAGGTAATTGGCGCTAGCATCCACAGATGAGGGATACCATTCATCTTTTGTTTTTCTGGGACTGTGTAACTTCACTTAGCATAATATCTTCTAGCTCCATCCATTTACCTGCAAAGCTCATGATGTCATCTTTCTTTACCACTGCATAGAACTCCATTGTGTAGATGTACCACATTTTCTCTATCCACCCATCAGTTGAGGGGCACTTGGATTGGTTCCAGCTGTTTGCTATTGTGAAGAGAGCTGCAATAAACATGGCTGTGCATGTGTCTTTGTGGTAAAATGAGTCTTGTGGGTACATACCCAGGAGTGGTATGGGTGGGTCCGGTGGCAAGTTCATTCCGAGCCTTCCAAGTGTTCTCCAGAGCACTGCTTTCCATAGTGGTTGTATAAGTTTACATTCCCACCAGCAGTGGATGAGTGTTCCCCTTTTCCCATAACCTCTCCACCACTTGGTATCATTTGTTTTCTTGATCTGAGCCAATCTTATTAAAGTGGTTTTAATTTTCATTTCCTTAAATATTAGCAACACTGAACACTTTTTAAGATGTTTCTTAGCCATCTCTAATTCCTCACTTGTGAAGTCTCTGTTCAGCTCTTTGCTCCATCTTTTGAATGGGTGATTTGTTTTCATTCTTCTTTGTTTTTTTAAATAGTTTATGTACTCTGGAAATAAATGCTTTGTCAGATGTATCTCTGATGAAGGTTTCCTCCCACTCTGTGGGTTTTCTCTTCACTACTTTGATTGTTTCTTTTGATGTACAGAAACTTTTGAGCTTAATGAGGTCCCTTTTGTCAATTGTCAACCTTAATTCTTGTCCAGCTGCTGTCTGATTTATGAAGTCTTTTCCTACACCTATGTCTTGTAGACTGCTGCCAACTTTTTCTTCTATCACCTTCAGAGTTTTGGGTTTCACGTTGAGGTATTTGATCCATCTGGAGTTGACTTTTCTAGGTAGGGGTTTAATTTCATTCTTCTGCAAGTGGTGATCCTGTTTTGCCAACACCACTTACTGAAGATGCTGTGTTTCCTCCATTGTGTCTTCTTGACCCCCTTGTCAAATATGAGGTGCCTGAAATTGTATGTGCTCAAGTTTGGACCTTCAGTTTTGTTCCATTTCTTAGCAGGTCTATTTTTGTGCCAGCACCAAGCTTATTTTATGACTATAGACCTGTAGTATAGTTTGAAGTCTGGTATAGAGATCCCCCCTGTTTTGCTCTTTTCATTCAGGGTTGCTTTGGCTATTGGGGGTCTTGTTTTTCCAAATGAAATTAAGGACTTTTTTCCAAGCTTGTGGAGAAACTCTTGGGGATTTTAAATGGGATGCATTAAATCTGCACAAGAGGTTGTGTAGAATGGACATTTTTACTATATTAATTTTCCTGATCCATGAGCATGGAAGGTTTTTCCATCTTCCGATGTCTTCTTCAATTTCCTTCTTCAGGAGTTTAAAATTTTTTCATAGAGATCTTTGATGTCTTTGGTTAGGTTTGTTCCTCGGTATCTTATTGTATTTGAGGCTATTGTGAGAGGGAAGGTCTCCTTGTATTCCTTCTTCAGTTGCTTGTTGTTGGTGTAAAGAAAGGCTACTGATTTTTCTAGGTTAATTTTGTATCCTGCAACTTTACTGAAACTCTTAATCATTTCTAGGAGTTTTCTGGTGGAGTTTTTAGCATCCCTTAAGTAAACAATCATATACTCAGCAAAAAGGGATAGCTTGACTTCCTCTTTTCCGATGAGTACTCCTTTAATTATTTCCTTTTCTTGCCTTATTGCCCTAGCAAGTGTTTCAAGCACTATATTGAAGAGGAATGGTGACAGGAGGCAGACTTGCCGAGTTCCTACATATAAAGGGAATGCGTCTGTCCTTTCTCCATTTAGGATGATGTTGAGTGTGGGTTTTCTGTATATGGCTTTGATTACATTGAGTAATGGTACCTCCAATCCATTTCCCTCTAGGACATTAAGCATGAAGGTATGCTGGATTTTGTCAAAAGCCTTTTCTGCATCAATTGAGATGATCGTGTGGTCTTTTCTTTCAGTCCATTTATATGTTTTATGATATTTATTGATTTTGTTATGTTGAACCATCCCTGCATCTCTGGTATGAATCCAATTTGGTCATGATCGATGATCTTTTTGATGTGGGTCTGTATGTGGTTTGCAAGTATTTTGTTGAAATTTTTTTCATCTGTGTTCATTAATGAGATGGGTCTCTAGTTCTCCTTTTTGGTTGTATCTTTGCCTGGTTTTGGTATTAGAGTGATGGTGGCTTCATAGAAGGAATTTGGAAGAATTCCCTCTGTATCCTTCTGAACAATTTGAGTAATAATGTTTGTAAGTCTTTTTGAAATGTTTTTTAGAATTTTGCCATGAAACCACCTGGGCCCAGGCTTTTTTTAGTTGGGAGGTTTCTTATTACATCCTCAATTTCTTCATATATTATGGGGCTGTCGATCTCTTCTTGGTTGAGCTTTGGTGATTCCCAAGATTTCAGATATTCATCCATTTCTCCTAGGTTTTCAAACTTAGTAGAGTATAGGTTTTTGAAGTATTCCCATATGATTGTCTGGATCTTTTCATTGTCTGTTGTGATATTTCCCCTTTTATCATGGACTGTATTGATTTGGAGTTGTTCCTTCTTTCTTTTGGTTAACTGGGCTAGAGGTCTGTCTATCTTGTTTACTCTCTCAAAGAACCAACTTTTGGATTCATTGATTTTTTTGCATTGTTTTCTTTGTTTCTATTTCATTGATTTCTGCTTTGATTTTTGTTATTTCTTCCTGTCTGTTGCGTTTAGGGTTCATTTGTTGTTGTCTCTGAAGCATTTTTAGGTGCAATGTTAGATCGTTCACTTGTGCTCTTTCTGTTTTTCTGATGTAGGCATCCAGGGCTATAAACTAACCTCTTAGGTCTGCTTTTAAAGTATCCCATAAGTTTTGTTGTGTTGTATTATCATTGTCTTGCAGTTCCAGGAATGCTTTTATTTCTTTCTTTATTTCTTCCTTGACCCATTCATTATTCAGGAGTGTGCTGTTTAGTCTCCATGTGTTCTCGTAGATAGTAGGAATTTTTAAAAATTTTATTTTTTTTATGTACTCTCTGCATGTAGGTTTGTGCACCTGTGTCGTGCAATACCACGGAGGTCAGAAGAGGGTGTCAGATTCTCCTGGAACCAGAGTTACAGACGGTTCTCAGCTGCCATGTGGGTGCTGGGGATCGAACCTGGGTCCTCTGCAAGAGCAGTCAGTGCTCTTAACCAGTAGGCCATCTCTCCAGCCCCGAAGGTCTTATTCTGATACTGATACTGAGCTTCATTGCACTGTTGTCTGATAGAATGCATGAAATTATTTCAATCTTTTTTTATTTGTGGAGGTTTCTTCTGTGTCCCAGTATGTGGTCGATTTTGGAGAATGTTCCGTTGGGTGCTGAGTAGAAAGTGTATTCTCTGGTATTAAGATGGAATATTCGGTAGATATCTGTGAGGTGTGTTTGGTCTATTGTATCATTCAGTTCAGATGTCTCTCTTTTTATTCTTTTTCTGGTTGCCATGTCCAAAGGGCTCAGTGGGGTATTGAAGTCCCCTACTATGAGTGTACTGGGGTTAATCTGTGCCTTTTTTGTCCTGGAGAGTTGTTTTTTATAGAGTTTTGTGCACCAGAGTTTGGTGTATATATATTCATGATTGTGAAATCTTCATTGTCAATTGTTCCTTTGATAAAAATGTTATGGTCTTCTTTGTCTCTTCTGATTTCTTTTACTTTGAAGTCTATTTTGTCTGATATTAAAATAGCAACGCCTGCTTTCTTTTTGCTAACATTTACTTGGAATATTTTTTCCATCCTTTCACTTTAAGGTGTTGCCTATCCTTGAAGGTAAGATGTGTTTCTTGTAGACAGCATATAGATGGGTTCTGTTTCCTAATCCAATCTCCCAGTCTATGTCTTTTGATTGGGGTGTTTAGTCCATTAATATTTAAGGTTATAACTGAAAGATGTGTGTTGCTTCCTTTCATCTTATTATCCATTTGCATTTTGGTCTAGGTTTCTTCTTCTACAGTTATGCTTTTATTAATTTCTCTTTCTAGGTGCCTGGGGATAGTTACTCCTTTCTTCTGTCCTTTGAATAGCTTCAAGTATTCTCTGAAGGCTTGGTTTTATGGACATGTATTCTATCATCTTGTTCATATCATGGAAGATTTTTCTCTGTCCTTCAACTATAATCGGCATTTTTGCTGGGTATAGTAACCTGGGTTGGCATCTATAGTCCTTTAACACTAGGAATGCTTTGCTGCACATTCTTCTTGCTTTCATAGTTTGCACTGAGAAGTCAGTTTTAATTCTGATGGGTTTTTCCTTATATGTAACTTGTTTTTCACTTGTGGCTTTCAGAATTTTGTCTTTGTTTTGGGCGTCTAGCATTTTATTTTATTTTTATTTTATTTTTATTTTTTTTAAATTAGTTTTTATTGATGCTTTGTGCATTTCATACATTTTTTCCAATTCAGTTCAGGCTTATTTCCCTTTCCCTCCCCCCCTAGCATTTTAACTATGATATGGCTTGGAGAGTTTCTTTTCTGATCTTGTCTGTTTGGAGGTCTATGTGCTTCTTGTATTAGTATTGTTTTTTTTTTTTTTTTAGTTTGGGGAAATTTTCATCTTTTATTTTGTTGAAGATCTGATCAATACCATTCTCTTCGGATTCCTGTCCTTCCTCTATTCCTATGATGTGCAGGTTTGATCTTTTCATAGTGTCCCACAGTTCCTGGTTGTTCCACTTTTGTGTATTTTTAAATTTTTCATAATCTTTACTTGAGGTTTTTAGTTGATCTGTGTTATCTTCCAGGTCTGATATTCTATGTTCTGCTTCCTCCATTCTATTTCTGAGGCTTTTTCCATTCCTTTCCTCTTGATTGAATGAGTGTTCAATTTCCTTTTTCATTTCATCCTGTGATTTCTTTAGTATTTCCACTTCCTTTTGGAGCTTCTCAATCCCTTCCTGTAGCTCTTTGCTTTGCTGGTCAGTTTCCTTTTTTTATTTCAACATGGGATCTTTTCAGTGTTTCCACTTCCTTCTGGAGTTTGTCATTTTCTCCCTCTTGTTCTTTCTGGCATTTGTCAATCTCTCTCTCTCTCTAGGTCCTTCTTGAGTTTTTCATTCTCTCTCCTTAGTTCTCTGACTTGTTCTTTATAGTCTTTGATTTCTTTGAATATGTCTGAAATTGTTCCTCTAACATCTGTGTCCTGGGCCATCCCCAGGAGGATCCCACTGTAAGAATCTCCCACAGGGTTGGTAGAGCATGGTGTGGAATTATCCTGCACCTTTCCTATGTTGTCCCTTTGTCGTGTCCTTGGCATGTGGGTTTGCCTGTATTCCAATGCAAATCCCAAATGCCTATTCACTGTGTTGAAGGCTTTCTTTGCTTCCCTCCTTCAGATGCCTTCATTGTTTTTTTGTTTGTTTGTTTGTTTGATTGATTTGCTTTTCTCCTTGCTTATGGAGTGTTGACTTGTCTAAGTTTTAGGGTTTCTATTGGAAGTCTAACTCACTCTTCCCTTTCTGTTCTGAAGGTTCTCCAAAGAATCCACTTGGACACTCTCAGCAATTCCAATTGTTGAGATGGCAAGGGGAGGTATGCCTGTTTAGCCTGTGCCCAGGTACTCCATGCTTCAGGTGGTCCTGGGAAATCCCTGATCTAATCTCTCTTCACTCGAGTCTCACAGTGGCAACAGGCCCACCTCTTATACCAGCTAGCAGGACAACTCGGCCCCGCAAGACAATGATTGAATTATACAACAGCCAGACCAATGAGATGCTTATCCAATAACCCTGTGATAGACTTATCCAAGAATCCACCTGGCTGAAGTGCCCAGCTCCTACCTGTGCTTCAGGTGGTCCTGGGAAATCCCTGATCTAAACTCTGTGCACTCTTGCTGTGGATTTTAAGCTTTATTGCACTTTGTGGTCTGATATAAAGTGTGGAATTGTTTGAATTTTTTCTATTTGCCCAGACTTGTTTTGTGCCCCCCTTATGTGGTTAATTCTGAGAAACTTCCATGGGATACTGTACACAATGTGTATTTTTTGATGCTTGGGTGGAATATTTCATAGATGTCTATTAGTTTTATTTGATATATTATGTCTTTTAATTCAGATGTCTCTCTACTTATTGTTTGTCCAGTTGACCTCTCTATTGGATAAAGGAGGATATTGAAGTCACCTACTATAACACTGAAGTCCAGTAGTACGAATTTTATGAAATTAGGTCCACCAGATTTGGTGCACACATGTTCATACCACTCCTTGGCACACACCCAATGGACTCATCCTACTACAGATATGCTTGCACTGCTATTTGTTGCTGCTCTTTTCCCAGTACCTAATAAATGGAAACAACCTGAATGTCCCTCAACAAATGAATAGATAATGGAAATGTGGTACATTTACACAATGGATTTCTATTTAGTGGTAAGGAAAAAACTAAATGACAGTTGCAGGTACAAGGCTAGAACTAGGAACTAGTTATACTAAGTGAAGTAACACAGATCCAGAAAAACAAGCAGCATATGTCTCTTTCATTTGTGGAGCTTAGATCCAAATCCCTATGTGTGAGGATATATCCTAATATAACTGCAGGAGCCAAGAAAATGAAAAGAAACCACGAGGATAAGTGGGAAGGAGCACAAGAAAGGGGGATAGAGGAGAGAGGTGTTATTAAGGGAGAAATGAGAAAAAGAGGGTGTACTTTAAATGGTGAGGGACTAGTGAGGGTTACACAGGAGAGATGAGAGGAGATATAAAAAAAACTGCTTAAATGGTGTGAAAAAACAGAGGGAAATGTATAGTTCAAAGTCCTACTGAACAATATACATATAGTAAATATATGGGGGCTGGAGAGATAACCTAGCGGTTAAGAGCACGACTGCTCTTGAAGAGGACCCGGGTTTGATCCCCAGCACCCACATGGTGGCTAAGAACTATCTGTAACTCCAATTTTAGGAGAACTCCAGTTCTAGGGGAATCTGAGACCCTCTTCTGACTTCCGTGGCATTGCATGACACGGGTGCACAAACCCGCAGACAGTACATTCATACACATACAAAAATAAATAAAATTTAAAAAGATAATAAAAAATAAATATATGAATGCATGTGTGTAAATAAAGACTATATAAGAAACAAACAAACAAACAAAAAAAATGGAAGGCAGGAAAACTTCCATTCAAGTTGTTGGTCAGGGTAGTCTGATAGATTCCCCAAATAATACAGACTATTGTCACAGCCATTGATTGCCTCCTAGAACTTGAAGGTAAAACCCTATTGCTAAAGACAGGATACACTTCTGACAGTGGACTTGGAGAAATTATGCTGGAAGCCTCATCACTGAAGACAAGCTCTCATGTTATTAAAGGGAGAAAACCAACTAATGGTCCTAACCAGCTGTCAAGTCTAATAAACAACAATGACTGGCCTAACAAACAACTGCTATTGGTGCAGTCTTCGCACTTCTATATTGGGGTAATAAACAGCTATTGGAATTAAGGCCACTTCAATGGGAAGGAACTCATACGTGTTACTCTAATCATAGCCACATATGCATGGGTGGATTGGACATAGATCATAGAGAAAAAGTTTCTTCTGCCACATCCCTAGACCAGTGTAGTTTCTGTTATTCTAAACATGCATCTTCATATTTATAGAAAAGTATACCCTTCACCCCTCATCAAAAAAGCTTTTTTTTTGCAACAGATGGAGACAATTACAGAGTTCCAGAACTGCTCAAATGCAGAGAAAAAGTGTCAGTTAATCCTACATGACACATTTTCTTTTTTAAAAATTTATTATTATTATTATTATTATTTTTAATTTTATTTATTTCTGTATGTGTATGAATGTACTGTCTGCATGCAGGTTTGTGCACCCGTGTCGTGCAATGTCGCGGAAGTCAGAAGAGGGTGTTGGATTCCCCTGGAACTGGAGTTCTCCTGGAATTGGAGTTTCAGACAATCCTCGCTCCGCATGATGGTGCTGGGGATTGAAGGCGAGGTCCTCTCCGTAAGAGGATATGTCCACGGTCGGACAGCTTTGTTATGAGTGCGTACTGTCTGATGTAGGGTTTTAGTGCCACCCGTCGTCATAAGCAGTTGGCCTTTTCTCTTGCAGCCGTCAGAAGAGGGTGTCCAGATTCCCCTAGAACTGGAAAAGTGAAAGTTCTCTAAGGCCCTCCCACCCCTGTGGGTGCACTGGGCAAATCGAACCTCACGGTACCTCTCTGCAAGGCAGATCAGCACTACTTCACAACCATGCGCTGAGGGCGCAAGCATCTTCCGGCTCATGATATCATTTTAATGCAATCTCCTCTAAACACTGCATCTAGAGGAAGCATTCTTATGGAGCAGAACTGTTAATTCAACTACAGAAATCCCACAACTTGTGCCTGTGTAGAGGACACGAAGAGGCCGTATTATTCTTTCAAGCAATGGCAATAGGACAGATAATGTACGAAGACCTGTATTGGCGCTGGAATTAGCTTAGTTGTACACCGCATTGACACAAATGGCATCTGAAAGCAGAATCATAAGATAGAATAAGGCAGCTACAGAGTTCAACCGCATTCCTGCGTAATAATTGGTGGATGTTCGACGGGACAGTCTACTGAATTTAGAGAGAGCTTCGTACTTATTACATGCCAGTTGATGACTTGGTTGAGCCGTTTGTGATAAGTGGCTCACCTTGTGAGATCATGTCCTGATGAAGCATTATCTTAATATAAGTGATGACTCGGACAGAATAGTGACATGAGAGTATAGCTGAAAAGGTACGCGCTAAAAGTATCCAATTCTTTCCTACAGGGCCTGAGCATAAGAAAGGCACACTGCAGGAGTATAAAAAAGAGAAAGATCTATAAACCAATATAACAGAAAAAAGAGCGAAGGAATAATATAAATATTAAAGAGAGTCCAGGACATACAAGGATGAAGACAGAAGGTATATAGGGCAGGACATTCCATCTCTCATCAGCTGGCCTCGCACTGACAAAGCTCCACAGGTGTACAGCCCCTATCTACACCATGATGAAGGCTATCACATAGAAGAGCATGGTAACCCAAAGAACGAAGTCTGTGTGGAGGAGCCCTGGGGGAAGGAGAAAGAATACATGAGGAAGCAACATGTGTATCATGGAAGCCATTGGAGGATTTGGGCAGAAGCGAAGACAGACATCTCTTTAACATGAGAGAATTTCACTTAGCTTCAGCAAGGATGATATTTTACTCTGAATACCTACTTAGATTTCTAAGTCTAATTGAAATATTTGATATCCTTGTTTGCTTCTATCTGGAAAATTGTAGCTTCTTCTGTGTATGCACCTTAAAAGAGTGATTAATGATAGAAAAGACATACTATCTTAAGCTTTGGAACTGGCCAAACATTTAAAGAAAAATATAAATATAAATGACTGATCACTGGCTCAAAAGCACATAAATTGAATTTCTTGAAAAACTATGCAGCAAGCAAAGATTCAAAAGGAGACAAATATGTGATGAATATAAACAGACAATTGTTTCTTAATAAATATTTTAAAACATTCTGAATTAACTGTTAGGAAGGTTTCCAAGTCCTAGCTGTACTACCATCCCTCAAGGCTATTAGTTAAGGAAAAACACAATATCTAGGATGAAAAGACAGTACAATCTTCTGTAGACACATGTAAAATAATAGATTCAACAGGGCGTCGTTGGTTCTAGTAGCTTTCCATGAGTAGCAGGCTTTCTTCGTCTGCGCACAGAAATTGGGATGATAATTTAAAAGTCATTGTGACTTACTCAAGTGTGAGCGCTGGGAGTAGGCGTAGAACTTCCAAGAAAGGGCCCAGGCCATTGAGCACTTCACTTTGGGTTTACCATAGGGGAGTTAAAAAGAAAGTGGGACTAGAACAATACATCCTATGTGGCTTGTATGAAAGCTCTCAGTCTCCTCCCTTCCTAACACCAGTATAACGCATTATTCCTGCACACTCAGTTAATCAGATACTTCCTGCCTTTGCCAGAGCCTTCTTTCATATCACGATGTTATGAGAACGAAAAGCTGAATTTTATGAACATACTACAGTGAGCCTATGTGAGCTGATATAAAACTCTTTCCCCTCCAAAGCATTGAGTGGTTTGTCCCAGAAGTCGAGAATTAGATCTTTTAGTACTACATACTAGTACAGGTTAGAAGATCAACTTATAAGATACAGAATTTAGGTACCTAATGTATAAAAATAATATACTTGAGGCCTTTCATTTGTAACATATATATAAGACGATTTATCTCTAGCCTGAGACTGAGAGGGTAGTGAAAAAGTAAAGATGATGAACGAAGTACCTCTGCATAAAAAACAACTCTTTTGAAAAAAAATGCGAGTGGGCTTTAGAGGAGAGAGAAATTATTTGCCTAAATGGTGGTTCGACACATAAGTCTTGTCTCCTTCTATTGGAACCCTTGCCCAATTTGTGGCTGGTAATTTTGATATGAGTCAAATTAGAAGGTGCCTTTTAATAAAAGAATCATAATTCCACTCTGTTTGAATTACTTCCGAATGGACTTATATCTTGGCAGACAGCACATAATCCTTGGGTTTTTATCCTGTGGATAGAGAGGCATTTCCAATATTTAGATCGTGATTAAGGAGGAGGCCTGTTTCTGAATTAGTGGTGGGTATAGTAGATGCTGATAGTATGTGGTTGATTTCTCTACGTAAAAAATTATCTCTCTAAAGTATAATAACGTGAAAGGACCAGGGGAAGCAGAAAAGAGAAGTGGATAATTTTCCTGAGGTTCTGAGAGTTATTCAAAGTGCGAAATCGAGAGTTGATTGTAGAGACAGGACGAAATAAGATATTCCTGTGCGTTTCGGTATCGATATGTTCGTCTGTGCCGGAATCTGGCAAACTAGAAGTGCAGGAATCGTGATAAAGGGTACAGAGACCAGAAAGACCTGAACAGTGAAATCTTGTTTTAACTTTGAGGAAGGAGGCTGATACAACCTTGATGCCATGTCTAAGGCTATGAGAGGGCTAGAAAAAAAATCAGCCTGAATGAGAGGTATAAACAGAGAAGCAGACCAGCATTCTACTGGGTAAAATTTAATGAGAGAGAAGGAAAATTCTACTTGCCAAAGGTACCAGACAACAACAGCAAGCCTTAATTCTCGAGATGATTGAAAGACTTCCACAAACAAGTGGGGCACTGAGTGACTCAAATACCTTAATCCTACAAAAACGTCACCCATGTGAAGTGTCATTCAAAAGGACTAGGGATTTACAGTGTCAAGATGTCTGTCAGGAAAGTGGGATAGGATATGTGGAAAAAGGAGTGGAACATTATCCTAAAATAATTTATGGCAGTCTTCTACGTGAGCTGCTTCGTAGCCCGTCCGTCAAACGATCATGAAACGCGAGGTTACGCTGGGACAGGCGATGAGAAGAAGACATACTATCCTTGGAAGATACATCTGAAGGGAAGATGGCACTTGTGATGAACAAGACACTGGGATGAGGAGATGCAAGAATGGCTCTCAGAGGCCACCGTGGAAAAGAGGTTAGGCCTCACTGGCATATGATCGACTGTCTAGTGGAGCGTTGGAGTAGCTTGGCGTAAAATACTGGAGATGTAGTGGGATCGTATGTGCTGTAGACCCTACAAGGATTCTGATACCAAAAGGACAGAGAATCAAGATTCACCAAGAGGAAGCCGCCAAGCGTTCTTCGTCCAGTTCTAGGAGACCAGGTGCCAGAAGGACACCAAGCATTCATACGTCTTCTAGTCTGTAGTGAATACCCCACCCTCAAGCTCACTTATTGAGAGATGCGGGAGAACCCAAACAGCTGGGACAACCAAGGCACGTGCAGATTAGGGAATGAGTGGGATACTAGGGAAGGCTCCATTGGCGGCAACGACGGTACTTGTATGTGCACGCAAGACATGAGCCTTGTGTGTGCCACGAGCGTTCTGCAGCATAAGAGTCACTAGAGAAGGCAGAGATGGGACTTAAGCTGGTGGGGCCAAAGGGGTACACCCCTTTGGAGGCCACCAGTAAAAACAATTTTGTGATTAGCCCAGCGTGAGAAACGTTAAATGTCTGGGACGCTTCTGTGAAGGGGAGAGCTAAAATAACATCAGGTTCTATGGACTTAATTGGCTTGGGGCTTGTTATTGAGTGGTAGAGATTGCGCTTCCCTTTGAAATACATAAACAATGGTAAAATAATTTCCCTTACTTCTAAAGTAAAAGTGACACTAAGATCGATTACTTGTAGGCTGAATAAATTTCCCTGCTTTTAGGCGAGATTTTTACAGCAGACACAGTTAAGAGACTTTTAACAGACTGTGAATCTTTAAGTATTTGGACATTTCAAGGACTGTGAGGGGATCCTTTTCAACACAGTTGTACTGAGTCTTCACCGCTGGAAGGAAGGAGTAGTTAGTTAGGTCCAAGTAGAGAAACATGGAATGACTAATCTGTTAACCAATCTACTTCATTCAATACCTTTTTTGGTCCTGCAGTGGACAAGAACTGTCTTATCTGGCCACCACGTTTGGCACTAGCTGTTTCCCCAGCTGTATGGGGGGTATAGTGATGCACGATGGAAGCCAATGCTTAATATGCCAAAGCTAGGCATCTCAGGTTATTAGACTTTCCTGAGTAGGGGTAAGGGTGAGGGTGTTAGACCTCATGTTTGATGGGAAGTATGGAAAGGATAGCATCTCTGCCTGACTTCTGAGATATTCTTCTGGCGATCGAGGTCAATGTTGTGCTGGATTTCTTTAGTGTCAACTTGACAACACCCCTAGGGATTGAGGGAGCCTCAGTTGGGGAATTGTGCTCATTGGATTGGCCTGTGGCCCAGCATCTGTAGAGTATTGTTTGACTGTTGGGCGACAGTAGCGAGGCCCACCCACTAGTAGGTTGTGATGCAACCGCGCTCTCGGCGCATCGAATTTTTGGTGTATTGATAATAAGAAGAGGCAAGAGGATAAGAGATCAAGACATGCTTCAACATAGCACCAGATAATATAATGAACAGGACTTGAAAATGATAGATAGTAAGCCTCCCAAACCACTAAAATGTCAGGCCCCAGCATGGTTTCATGCAGAATTTAACAATATAAAGCATTTAAAAGAGACTGACAACCATTTACTACAAGGTTGGTTTAGAAGTATACAAATGGAGGGATTCCTCCAAATTTCTTCTTGAAGCTCAGTATCATCTAATTCCAATCCAGGTAGATCAACCAAAAAGGTGGAACTATAGACCCATCTCCTTAATGAACACAGATGCCAAAATTCAAATAGGATACTTGCAAATCGCATACAGACCCACATCAAGAAGATCATCTATCATAACCAAGTTGGATTCATACCAGAATGCAGGGATGGCTCAACATACGAAATCAATAAATATCACAAGACATATAAATGGACTGAAAGACAAAAACCACAACCATCCTCTCAATTGATGAGGAGAAACCTTTGACAAAATCTAGCATCCCTTCATGTTTAAATCCTAGAGGGAATTGGATTGAAGGATCATTCCTCAATGTATATCAAAGCCATATACAGAAACCCAGCCAACTCATTCATAAATGGAGAAAAACTGAAAGATTCCCCTTAAAGGTAGGAACTTGGAAACTGCTGCTGTCACCACTCTTCGTTCAATCACAGTGCTTGAAAACCTCTTGATAGGGTGATATGGCAAGAAGGAAATTAAAGTATTTTCTAATTGGCAAAAGAGGAAGTCAAGCTATCCCTTTTTGCTGATGATATGATTGTTTCTACCTAAGGGATGCTAAAGCACTCTACCAAACTCCTAGAATTAAGAGGTTCAGTAAAGTGGCAGGATATAAATAAATCTAGAAAAAATCAAGTACCCTTTACAACCAACAACAAGCCAACTGAAAGAAGGAATACAAGGGACCTTCCCTAACGACAATAGCCTCAAATACAATAAGTAATACGAAACAAAAAAAAAAAAAAAAAAGAACAAAGAGCGCAGAAAAAATTTTAAACCCTGAAAAAGGAAATTGAAGACATCAGAAGAATGGAAAACCTCCATGCTCAATGGATTGGGAAAATTAACATTGTAAAATGTCCATTCTACCCAACTCATGTACAGATTTAATGCATTCACCAATCAAAATTCCCAAGAGTTTCTTCACCAGGCTTGGAAAAAATTCTCATATTTCATTTGAAAAACAAAAGACCCACCCCCAAATAGCCAAAGCAACCCTGATGAAAAGAGCAATACAGGGGGGATCTCTATAATACCAGAATCAATATAATACTACAAGGCCTTATAGTCATAAAACAGCTTTGTACTCACAGGCAAAAAACAGACCGTTGACCAATGAAATAAAAACTGAAGATCCAGACCTGGAGACATATCAGTTTCAGGCCAGTTCTCATATTTGACAAGGGGGCCAAGAAGACACAATGGAGGAAAACAGCATCTTCAGTAAAGTGGTGTTGGCAAAACTAGGATACACTTATGCAGAAGAATGAAAGTTAAGAAGCCCTACCTCTCACTCTGAGAAAAAAAGTGCAATTCTCAGATGGATCAAAGAACCTACGTGAAACCTAAATCTGTGGGTGATAGAAGAAAAGTTTGGCAGCAACTACAAGATTAGGCATAGAGAAAAGACTTTCCTAAATCAGACAGCAGCTGCACAAGAAATAAAGATCACAATATGACAATGGGACCTTCATTAAAACTCAAAACTTCTCTACATTCAAACAAAACAAAAAGTAGTGAAGGAGGAAACCCACAAAGTTGGGAGGAAACACTTCACCAAGATACATCTGACAAAGCATTAATTCCAAGAATACACTATAAAAAACAAAGAAAAAAAAAAAAAACACTTCAAAAGATGGAGCAAAGAAGACTGAATAGAGACTTCACAGAGGAGAATTTAGAGAAGATGCTGAGAAAGCATCTTAAAATATGTTTAATGTCACTAATAATTAGGGAAATGCAAATAAAGACCACTCTATAAGATATCATCTAACACTGGCCAGAAGACTTGGTCAGGATCAAGAAAACAAACTGTGTTCAAGTGCTGGAGAGGTTGGTGGGGAAAAAGGGAACATGTGATCCATTGCTAGGTGGGGATGTACAACGTGTACAGACCACGAATGGGAAAAGGCAATGTGGGAGAAACATTGGAAGACTCAAAATGGCTGCTTTTCATTTGACCCAGTCATACCCTCCTGAGGTATATACTCACAAGAACTGCATACTTCTCTTGATTGGCAGAAATACATGCACAGTCTGTTTATTGCAGCCACGTGCACAATAGAGAAAAAGACGGAACCAACAATGATTCACCCTAGCGTTTATACTCGACGGCAGAGTATGCGTGATGCGGGCTGAGTGGATGGAGCAACTGACATAGAGAATGTGGTACATAGGTAAACAATGGAGTTACATGCAGCAAGAAAGAAAGACAATCATGAAATGAATTTCCAAGGTAAATGGAGACTAGAAGATATTATATTAAGTAAAAGTCTCCAGAAAAAAACGAGATGTAGCTGTGCGCGGGGGAGAGGGGGGCGAGGCATGGGGGGTTGCGGAATGCTAGTGGGTCATAACCGCAGTTGGTAATATAATTCTTGGTGGAGAGTGTATGGCATATTAGAAAAAAAAACGAGAAGACTGCATTGACATCAGAAAACCTGGACATGAAAGTGTGGAATTGGGAGGGTTGGGAGGGCGCTGGAAGGGACACGGGTCTATATTCGATTAATGTATATTTAATTGACATGAGTTCGACAACAAGTATGGTCAGATCTTTGGGCCCAGACTCTCTGTCCAAGGTGTACAGGGTGTTTAAGGACTTAGAAAATGTAAAATATGGGCTATGATTTAACAAACATTAGTTTAAAGGTTGATAAAAAACGTAATGGGGCAAATTGAGTTTTTGGAAAATCTAAATTGTTGTCATCCACAATTTTTTTAACTTAACAAAAATCTTGGTAATAAAAATTAACTGTTGGATTGGACACACATGAGTATCACTAGCATTTTAATATTTTTCTGATTGTCGCACAGCATCACTTGTAGCGATTCCTTTTAGCCTGTATGATGATTTAAAAAACATTTATTAGGATGTAAGTTTGCTTCCCATAGTTATGAACATAGCTGTCAAAACACAACAACAGCATTGGTGAATTTTGAATGAATGGATCTGCACCTTGAATTCCTGCCTTATAGGTATGTGTACTACAAACGTGCCTTTTTGAGACTGCACATGGTTCAAAAATAAAAAAAAAACCCAATATATAAAAAAGGGGTGGGATACAGACCTATTATAAAACTTTTTTTGTAGCAAAAAGTTTGTCAAATTTAAATTTAAAAAACCTACTAACGTGTGGAAAGATTTGTATATTCCACAGAGGTCAAAGAACCCCATCGTGGGCTATCAAGCGAATTAATGGATGAGAAGAAATAGATACAGCTTTTGCATGTTGTGTTAGCATGTACCAGTAAGTGTAGCAAGAAAGGTTGAGCCCATGAAACATTGACAGGAAGAAAAGTCTCAGACTGCTAACAAGGCATCAAAGTTCCGCTCTCTGTGGATTTCCTACTTATCTTATTGTAACACGCGTTTATAATGAGTCCTAACAAAACTTACCTTCTGCGTGAGTGCCACAAAGGTGTTGAATACGAGAGACTTTTCTTACGTGTCTCCCCTTCATAGAACAAGGAAGAATATGATAGATGATGGTTAGTTCTCGCTAACTGTAAATTGGGGCCAAAATGTTATATAGAGGTATCTGCATCAATAACTTTGGCCTTGAACTGCCTTTCTTTGCATTGATTGATAGACATTTTGGAGACTGTGGAAACAGAGGGATTATCTCCTTTGTCTCATAATATTCAGTAACGCAAATATAAATAACTAAAGCTCTCGCCAGCCGTTAAGAGCTGTGGACCTGTGAGCAAAATATATTATACAAGGAGAGCTCTGATGATCGAGGGGTATTCATTAGGAGTGCTCATTAATGCCAAACATCGTCAGTGTTGGGCAGGAGATCATCCAGCCCGCCCCTCCCCAAGACAAATATCGCAACCGCCCATGTTTGGAAAGGCTTCTTGCTGTAAGACTGGATCCTCTGCAAGAAGAGAGGTTAGTAAGGCGCTGCTGGTTGAAGACTGAGGTAAACCGGGCCAGGAAAGGTGTTATTAATGGGCCGGGGAAGCATTTGCAAAAGTGTCCAGACAGTTTGGTGTAATCTGGAATAAAGAGGTGGTTAACAAAGTGCCAACTAACATAAAAGCGAAAAAGGTCTCCTTGAGTCAAGAAATAAGACTCTCATGTATGCACCAGGCTATGGATCAGGCTCAAGCGTCACCTATCCTGCCTGTGAATACTGTGCTAGCAGTGGCAGCCGTAGTCTATATATCCCAAATCTAAATTGGAGATCGTGACCTAAAGGTAAACCCTTTTCTCTCTCCAATGTTGATGTCAAGCAGAGTGGTTGGGTCACAGCAAATTGAAGACAAACTAGAACAACATACCCCTGCGCGGTCTAAAATATCAGAAAATGTTTGGCGACAGGATGGTAGAAAAGACTGGTAACGAGAGAGATGACACAAGGAACAGGCAGTCTTTCAGAACGAACTAGGTCAGGTTACTCATATGACGCACAAAAAAATTGATATATACCAACGTTTTATGAGTATACATGCCATAAGGCTTATCAAATCAACACCTGTATTAGTATACCTAAGTCAGTATGCAAACTCAAAACCAAGGATGACCAATCCAGCTCAGAACATGAGGAAGTGGGTCGAAAATCCCAACAACCCTACAGACTGTTGGCAAGTTGAAGGCTCTGGGAGGGGGGAAAGAGAGTTTTTCTTCGTGTGGGCCCAGTGGGTGGACCCACAAGGTGCAGAACGGGGCCGATATTCCAAGATAACAAAATCGGGACGAGGATCTCTATTTGACTAATAATATATTGNGGATGCATATTAAAAGAACAAAAACAGAAAGACTGCATCAGAAAACTGACTGAAATGGTGAATTGGGAGGGGTGGGAGGGGCGGGAGAGGGACACGGGTCTATATTCGATTAATGTATATTTAATTGACATGAGTTCAACAAGTATCCAATTTTGCCCAGACTCTGTCTACGGGTTACATGGTGTTTTAGGACTTAGTAAAAGTAAATATGTGTATATTAAACAACATTGGTTTAAAGGTTTTGATAAAAACGGTAATGCATCTGAGTTAATTGGAAATCTAAATTGTTGTCCACATTTGTTTTACTTAAAATCTGTATAAAAATAACTTTGGGATTGGCACACACAAATATTCTCTATAATTTTTCTGTTGTACAGCATCATCTTGTAGCATTCTCTTTTATCTGTATGATGATTTAACTTAAGGAATTAAGTTTGCTTCCCAAGTTAATGACATACAGTCACCCAAAACAGCTTCGGTGAATTTGATGAAATCTGTGCCTTGATTCCTGCCTATAGGTATGTGTACTACAACTGCCTTTTTGAGACTCATGGGTCAAAAAAAACCCCTATAATAAAAAGGGTGGGATACAGACCTATATGAAAACTTTTTGTCAAAAAGTTTGCAATTTAAATCTTAAAACTAACTGTGGGAAAAGATTTGTATATTCCCACAGGTCAAAATGTCACCAACTTAATGGCTGAGAAAGAAAAGATACAGCTTTGCATTGTGTAGCATGTACCAGTAAGTGCCAGCAGAAAGGTTAGCCCATATGAAAATTGAAAGGAAGAAAAGTCTCAGACTGCTACAGGCATCAAACCTCTCTGTGGATTCTACTTGTAACACTGTTTATAATGAGTCCTAACAAAACTTACCTTCTAGGTGCCACAAACTTTTAATACGAGAGACTTTCTTACCTCCCCTTCCTAGAACAAGGAAGAATATGATGATGATGAGGTTGTTCTCTAACTGTAAATTGGGGCCAACTGTTATAGAGGTAATCTCATAAAACTGGTAAAACTGCCTTCTTCAATTGATTAATAGACATAGGAACTGTGAAAAGGATTATTCTCTATTCAGAACCAAATATAATACTAAAGTCTCCTTAAGCTGTGGACTTGAGCAAAATATATTAATACAGGAGAGCTCTGATATCAGCAGTGGATTATTCTACCAAGATGTTGGCCAGGAGATCCAAGCCCCCCCCCCAAAAGATAAAGGCTTCTTGCTTGTAAACTGGGATACCTGCAAGAAGAGAGGTTGTAAGGCCCTGCTGTTGAAGACCTGAGGTAAGCATGGGAAAGGTGTATTAAGGCCACATTTGCAAGTGTACAGTTGGTCTCTGGAATACCAGAGAGTGTTACCAAAGGCCACTAAACCAATAAAGCAAATATAGGTCTCCTTGAGTCAAGTAAGACTCCTCTGTCAGCACCAGCTACACCTCATCTGCTTGGAAATACTGTGCAGCAGTGGCAGCCATATGCCTGTATATCCCAAATCTAATTGGAGATGTGAGCTAAGTAAACCCTTTCCTCTCCAAGTTGGTGTCAGTCAGAGTGTTTGGTCACAGCAATTGAAGACAAACTAGAACACCCTGCCTCTAAAAGATCAGAAATTGTTGCAGGACAGGAGGTAGAAAGACTGTAACGGAGTAGATGACCACAAGGAAACAGTCTTCAGACAACTGGTCAGTTACTCATATGAACTCACAACAGTATTAACATGCATAAGTCTTATGCAAAGTCAACAACTGTATTAGTATACATAAGTCTTATGCAAACTCAAACCAGACAAAATCCAGCATAGACATGAGGAAGTGGGTCAGAAATCCCAACACAACCTAAGGAACTGTTGGCAGTTGAAGGCTCTGGGAGGGGGAAAGAGAGTTTCTTGGTGGGCCCAGTGGGTGGACCCACAGTAAAGGGCATTCAGAGAAACAAATGAGACTCTATTGACTATAATATATGTATAATTAATATACTTGTGTTAATACTAATAATAATATATAAGAGAATACATTATATTTGACAGGGGGCAGTGGGAAGTGGATCTAAATACATCAAACCATGTTATATGAAAATTACAAAAATCAATGAAAAAAGAAAATGGCCACTTTGAAATATACTCCTTGGCTTGAATTTCTGAAATATAATTAGCAATCCTAGGGATGGTATGATTTGTTTCACCTATTTTGTCTTTAATTATAGGACTAGGAAATACCAAAGCAATACATGGACCAAAGGCTTAATATTCATGATAGGGTTTATCATTTCACCCATGGAGAAAAATACCACTACTGCTACAGACAGTAGAACACTTTCTATATTTGCCAAGTTAAACATATCAGCACTTTTCATGAAGCCATACACTCAAACAAATATAAAGCCACAAGTCACTGTTCATTGGACTCTGAAATGAGTTTGCTTAATGAATATTTCAATGAATTACAATTAAAGACAATGTACATATTTCTCATTTGCCCTTGGTTGGCTAAGAATATCCTGCAAGTGAAAAATTGAGTTATCAGTAGCTGTCAGCAGTCAGTGAGTGTTCAAGTTGAAGTAAAAATGAATAAGATGTGAATTTATTGAAATCACCCAAATAAAAGAAAATGAAAAAAGCAGTTCTGCTTCCTAGAAGAGCCCATTGTTAATTCCCATCAATAAAGCATTTACTTTAAATAATGTCTCAGCCAAAAAAAGTAACAGCTGAATTACAGTATATAACAGGAGTGTCTGACCTTTTGACATTGTCATTTACAAAGTTCACACTCAAGAGTCACTGAATCTAGTTAACCCCTGCCCCCCACAAAAATATCAGAAAACAAAATCTCATAATTAGGGATATGGCTCAGTGGGTAAGATCACTTGCTCTGCATTCATGGGGACCTGAGTTCAAATCCTCAATACGTATGTAAAAAGCAGGGCATGGGTGCATGCACATGGAACACTAGCAATGGGAGGTAGAAGTAGATGGATCCTAATATCTTTCTGTCCAGCCAGTATAGAGGAAACAGAAAGCTTCTGATTCATTAAGAAATCTTACCTCAACACAAAAAACAGAGAGAATTAAAAGGAGACTCCTGCTCTGCCATCTGCGTGTACTCATGAGCATGTGTACGTACACATTAAAGTACATCAAAAATACACCTAGATACAAATAATATAAGAAAATATGTTTCCATGAGCACATGCAGCTCATGACACACAGATCAGACATACCTGTCACATAAAGTGCAAAATAACATAAAGAGCACACAGAGCAAACTAACCTGCATTAAGCTCAGGAGGTCTCAGAAATTTCTCATATGGTATATAAAGATTGATTTTAAACTGCACAACCTAGACACCATGTGATTTCAGGACCAAGATATCAAAAACTTATTACCCACATGCCTTCTAAATTCCACTTTCAGTGGCATTAATTTGGAAGCTTGAGTTAGGCTTTGTTAAGAACCATCTTAATACCTCAAATTTATATAATGTAAGTATCTAGCATCCTGGAAATGATAATAATATGAAGTAAGTTCTATATCAGAAATATGATGTAGCATCTTGGTATTCATGACTGTTGCTGCTGCCCATATTACAGTTCTATTTAGTGGGATCCCCAACATTCTAACTGGTCAGGAAAAACACTGAAATCATGATTCCTTATCTCATGCCTGTTATCTCACATGGCAAAAGAATTCAATGCTACTTTCAAAATAATTTGGTACAATGGACTCTAGCAAGAATGACAGAATGTGTGAACTCTGGGGGATGTGGAGGAGCTGAGGGAGGGTGCCAAGGAAGAAGCAGGTATAATGGTAATTAAGAGTGACTGAAAAATTATGTGTGAAACACACATAAAATATTCAATAAAAATGTGATAAGAATTCATCTGCTTCACATAGTTTTCACCACAGCTTCCATGGACCAAGCCACCACCAACTCCTGCCCTTCTCCTAACTGCTACCACTCCAAATCCTTATCTAGTCTCTGAACCATAGCCCCAGGGGTACATGCCTATTGCAGACTTATGCTCACCATCCTCCATTTAATTTATAGAAAAGCCAGTCTCTGAAACAGTCTGTTGATTTGACCTGTGTTCTCCAGTCTAAACACAATTTTAACTTCTTTTCCTCCAGCTCTCTCCACTCCAGCCACATCAACCTCTTCACTCTTTTTAATAGGTCAGAAAAGCTCATGCATTTAATGCCTTGGCATAAATTGTCCTAATGGTTAGTATACTCTGTCCTGGGATATTGTATTGCAGGATATCCTGTTTGCATTCCTCATGGCTTGGTTCAAGCATCGTTTTCTTAACAAGGCCTATCCTGATCACACTGTCACATCACAATGCTCCCCCCATACACCTAAGGATACTCACTTTCTTTCCTCCTGCTCTACTGTCATTTTTTTCTTTCTTTTTTTTTTTAAATTTATTATTTATTTATTTTAAAATATTTTTAAATTTTATTTATTTATTTATTTATTTATTTATTTTTATTAAATTAGTTTTTATTGATGCTTTGTGCATTTCATACATTTTTTCCAATTCAGTTCAGGCTTATTTCCCTTTCCCTTCCCCCCCACCCCCACCCCATCCCAGATCATGCATTCTGCCATAACTGTCCTGCATCTTTCTCTCAGTTTTTTTTTTTTTCATTTTTAGCTATAAGTGATAATCCATGAGTACAAGCATCCTTCATGCAAAACCTATCTGCAGGCTGTTGTGCCCAAACACCTACAGCCCCACCATCCAGTGGGGGGTGACAGGTTGTTTGTTCAATCAAGTTGATCAAATGAGTGTCCAGACTACATTGCTGTAGTTTCACCATTCACCCCAATCGCAGCCCTTACATTCTACCACGCCCCCTCTTCCGCAGGTTGTTCCCTAGGCTTAGAAAAGGGGCACAGGTGGATGAGAGGTAAAACAGTCCACTCTCTCTGGAGCTGTTGACTTGGACTCTGGTCAACTCTGGCTGTTTCCTTTCATGGGCTGACAGTTTGTCCAGGAATAACCTTTCGATCCTACTAATGAAGAACAAGCAATTAGATATATAGGTATTTAAGCAGCACTAATAGTTATGGTAGGTTACTTTAGCATAGACACATGTTTGGATATGTTAATCCACGAATTACAATTACTGTCTTTTTTTTCTACAGCATTTATAACCTTCTAATATGCTATAGACTGCACTTATTTTACTAAATTAGTCATTAAAATTTTCACATTATGAAGGTAGTCTCATTGATATTATTCAATGATATGTCTCAACTTCTTCTTGGGTAGTGTTCAAGACACTATAATCACTCAAGAAATGCTTGTTGATGAATAAGTGAGTGGCTTTCTTAAAACTCTACAAAATATTGAAAAGCCTCATATTTTCTTCCTTGACCTTGAGGTATTTGAGAACATAAAAGATGGAAAGCTATACAAATAGTGCCTGAAAAAGTCCAGGATTGTTTAATCATATCTGTTGTTTTATTGTGTAAGTCAAAATCTGTAAGAAATGTAATGCTAAAAATGTTACTGTAATTTTCTGTGCACTGGATCTCTTCCAAGAGCAGTTTATATCCTTTCCTAGAGGATTTAAATCCTTTAATATGAGTCCAAAGCCTACAAATACATAGCCTAATTCTACAAAGTTTTTAAGTAGGCTTTAGGAGACTCAACTAGCTTGAAGGTTGAAGTTAACCTCTGCTTTAAGCAGCAAAGACACAGGTGACATTAGCATGTGGTAAAATTTTAGGCTTGACAGCTACATTGTTTTACATTTGCACATACAGCTGCTCTCTATTTTCTCTATTAGACACTATCAAAGTGTAAATAATAACTCAAAGTTTATTGAGTGCAATGCTTTTATAACACCAAAGAACCAACATATCTAGTACACCTTGCACTATTTAATGAAGTAACATGGATGGGGTAAGAAAAACTAGAAAACTGTATGTGAATAGTGTAAGTCAAAATTCTATGGAAACTGGGTACGTGTATTTTGAAACAAATTGCTTACTACTCTCCAGGCATAATCGCTTCATAGCAAAACCTAAAGCAAAAAATTCCCCTGTATTTGTTTGTATAAAGTACTGCAAGGTTTTATAAAAGTTTACATTTATTGCCACAGCAATGACATTTCATTTTAGAATAAGTTCAATAAGGTGAAAAATTTAACACTAATGATGTTAAAATGAGAGGAAGTAAAAAGATAGCAAACATGGGGGGAAGTAACTTCTCCATGCCTTTGGAAAGACAAGGAAGTTAACTTGTTATTTATTTATTTATTTATTTATTTATTCATTTATTTATTTAATTTATTTTTGGTCTTTTTGAGACAGGGTTCCCCTGTGGCTCCAGCTGGTCTGGAACTTGCTTTGTAGATTAGGCTGGCCTTGAACTCACAGAGATCCACCTGCCTCTGACTCCTGAGTCCTGGAATTAAAGGCGTGCACCAACAACACCCACCTTGTGTCCTCATTTGAAAGGAAAATGATGGTGAAGTGAACCCTGTTTTCTTTAGTCAATTTTCTTTAGAAACATCTGAAGTAAATGTGCAAAAACCAAACCAAACAAAAAATGCTTTTGTACCCACTGTTACCACTTAGATAACCACAGCCACCAACACTGAACAGTGATATAAAGATTAGACTCATCATACTAATCTAAGTCTACATGCCCTTGCCTGTCATTCAACAAACACTGCTCTCACAGTCAAGATAAGCAGATCAGAGTGCAGGTTACCAGATAACACAGTAGAGGACGAGCTCCAATGTGAATCCAAGCTCATTAGAAGGCTCAGGCTGTAAGCAAGCCAGCTAAAGAGGAGGACATGTTAAATGATGATACAAGCAAAGGACAATTAAGTTCGTAAGAATCTGGTAAGTTTACTTGTTTCTTTATGTCTTTTTATAGGAAAAAAATCACGTATCTAGAGTTCTATTTAACTGCAAGCAAAACATTTAATCATGTCATGTGGTAGTTTTCAAGCTTTGTTATATCTTTCATTTAAATGACAAATATTTAGTTATTGCATTCAATTTGCTAGACACATGGAATAAATACAATAATAAACAAGTCAAGTAAGCTAATGAGCAATAAATACACAAACCTCAACCTAAAATCAGACAGGTCAATGTATACATAGATTTTTTTCCAGGAAAAAATGATATGAGTTTATTTAAAGCTAGATGTGTGTATGGAAACACAGTTACAGAAATTAAAGAGTCTAAGATATTGTCAAAAAGATTTTTAAAAGTGTGATGAAAATGTAGGTAAATGTATCGCTCCAATTCTTTGTTATACTTAGAGCTTAGAATGAAACGTATTTTTTTTAATTTATTTATTCTTGTATGTGTATGAATGTACTGTCTTCATGTAGGTTTGTGCACCTGTGTTGTGCAATGCCATGGAGGTCAGAAGAGGGCATCAGATTCCCCTGTAACTGGAGTTAAAGATGGTTCTCAGCCGCCATGTGGGTGCTGGGGATCAAACCCGGGTCCTCTCCAAGAGCAGTTGGTGCTCTTAACCGCTAGGCCTTCTCTCTAGCCCGAAATGTATTTTTGTAACGAATTTCAGTGTGAATCTCATTTTTATGTTTTGTACTCTTCCACCAACAATTGAAATAATTTAACTTAGGAATTCATTGTTCATACTTTTACAAATATATATGTAATAAAATATAATTTTTAAATAACAGAAATTATCTAAATACTTAATTTGGGAGACTGAGCAAATACTTTAGAATATATTAGATACCTATAAAACAAATATTCCTGATCCAAATATACAGGCATAGAACAATGTTATAAATTTCTGTAAAAAGGAACAAATTAAGAGAAGCTATCTATGCTTATATTGCATGATATTTTAAGATATACAGAGAAGCTGGGCATGGTGGCGCATGCCTTTAATCTTAGCACTTGGGAGGCAGAGACAGGCAGATCTCTGTGAGTTCAAGGCCAGCTTGGTCTACATAGTGAGTTCCAGAACAGCTGGCCACACAGGGAGACTCTATCTCAAAAGACCAAAAAGACCATTGTGCCTGAGTTTGGATTCACATTGGAGCTTGTCCTCTACTGTACTATCTGGTAACCTGCACTCTGATCTGCTTATCTTTTCTGTGAGAGCAGTGTTTGTTGAATGACAGGCAAGGGCATGTAGACTTAGATTAGTATGATGAGTCTAATCTTTATATCACTGTTCAGTGTTGGTGGTTGTGGTTATCTAAGTGGTAACAGTGGGTAATAATATATATATATATTATAATATATAATATATATTATATATATTAGTGGAGTGTTCTAGTTTCTTTCGATTGCTGTGAAAAGACTCTGACCAAAACCAACTTGGGGAAGAAAAGATTTATTTGTCTTATATCTTCCGGGTCACAGTTCATCACTGAGGAAGCACAACATAGGAACTCAGGGTAGGAACCTGGAGGTATCTCTCTCTCTCTCTCTCTCTCTCTCTCTCTCTCTCTCTCATATATATATATATATATATGAGAGAGCGAGAGAGCAAGTCACATTTATAAACTTTATAAGGATACCATCTGTACTGGTTATTTTCTGTAAGGTTGACACAAGCTATTGTAATCTAGGACAATGGAAGATTGATGAAGGGATTTTCTCCATCAGATTGGCCATTGGCCATGCCTGTGAGTCAGTTTCTTAATTGCTAATTGGTATGGCAGTGTTATCACTGGGCTATATGAGAAAAGTAGCTGAGCAATCCATGCAATGCAAACCAGGAAACATCAATTCACCATGGTCTCTGTATCAGTTCCTACCTACAGGTCCCATCCTTGAGCCCCTGCTATGGCTTCCTCCTTGATAGAGTATAAAGTATAAGCTAAAATAAACACTTTTGCCCCCTCAAGTTAATTTGGTAAGCATTTTATTTCAAGACCAAAGCTGTGATCATTGATACCAAATGACTACTTCCTAGCGAGAACAAATTAGATCACCATCCAAGCTATAAACTATGGTAAGCAACAGTTTCAAATTCATATGCTTGGGATACTTTTTGAATAATTTACACAGTATATATTGATATCAAAATTCAAAATGATAATTTTTGGTGGAATTTTGTCAGCAATCTAGTTATTTTAAATAGTTTGTAATTATCAGTTGTAGTCAAAGAAGAAAAACTTTCCATGATAAAACAGATTTAAGGAATTTATGTCCACAAAGCCAACTCTACAGAGAATACTTGATGGGCTACTTCAGCATGAAGATAAGATTAGACACTCACAAAAGGGCACAACCAATAAAGAAACAATTCCAGAATATTTAGTCAAAATGGCTCTCAGAAACTAATACTACAACACCAACAAAACAGAAATTAATAAACTTTGGAAAATAATAACTCTCAATGTGCTGGATAGCTTTAGTGTCAACTTGACACACCTGAGATGAGGGAGCCTCATTGGGGAATTGCTTCCTTTGACCTGACCTGTGGTCACCTCTGTCGAGTATTGTCTTGATTGTTGAGTGACATGGGAGGGCCCAGCCCATTGTGGAGTGTGCCACCCCTGGGCAGGTTGTTGTGTATTTTATAAGAAGCAGGCTGAGCAGGGACTAGGGGAGCAATCCTGTAAGCAGCATTCCACCATGGCCTGTGCTTCAGCTCCTGCCTCCAGGTTCCTACCCTGAGTTCCTATGTTGTGCTTCCTCAGTGATGAACTGTGACCTGGGAGATGTGAGCTGAATAAACCCTTTCCTCCCCAAGTTGCTTTTGGTCAGAGTCTTTTGTCACAGCAATTGAAAGGAAACTAGAACACTCACTATTAGTGGTCTCAACTCCCCAATAAAAAAGACACAGACAGATTATATTCATAAAAAAAGGATTCATTGATTTGCTGCCTCCAAGAAACACACCTTATCATCAATGACTGACAGCATCTTAAGGTAAAAGAATGGAAAATGTATTCTAAGCAAACAGAACTAAGAAACCAGCAAGTGTAGTTATTTTAATATCTGACAAAATAGACTTCAAACTAGAACTAGTCAGAAGAGAGAGATCACTTCATATTCATTAAGTTAAAAATACACCAAGAAGATATCATAGTCCTAAACGTGTGTACCATTCACAACTGCACCAAATTTCATAAAAGAAAATATTAGATATAAAATTACACATTAATTCCAACACAGTGATAATAGGTAACTTGAATACCCCACTGTCATCAAAAGACAGAAGATCTGACAAAAACTGAATAGGGAAACCCTGAAATTAAATGAAATAATGAATTAGAGGTACCAAACATATATTTATAAAATATTCAACCCAAACATCAAAGAGTACACTTTCTTCTTAGCAGCCCATGTAACTTTCTCCACAATTGACCACTAATTAGAACACAAAGCAAGTCTTCACAAATTTACAAAATTGAAATATCCTGTATGCTATCTGACAACAAAAATAAAGCTGGATATCACCAACAATAAAAATGAGGGAAATCCACAAATTCATAGAAATTAAACAATAAACTACTGAAAGAAAATTAAATCAAGAGAGAAATATTGCAGATGATATGATAGTTTACCTAAGGGATGCCAAAAACTCCACCAGAAAACTTCTAGAAATGATTAAGAGTTTCAGTACAGTGGCAGGATACAAAAGTAACCTAGAAAAATCAGTAGCCTTTCTGTACAGCAACAATAAACAAGTGGAGAAGGAATATAAGAAGACCTTCCCACTCACAATAGCCTCAAAAAATACCTGGGAGGAAACCCAGGTATTTTGAGTAGGTCATTTGTTTTCTTCTTTGTTTTTTGAGTAGTCTATATATTCTGGACATTAATGCTCTGTCAGATGTATCACTGATGAAGATTTCTCCCACTCCGTGGGTTTTCTTTTCACCTCCTTGATTGTTTCTTTGGTTACAAAGATACCAAAGATCTCTACAACAAAAATTTTAAACCCCCGAAGAAGAAGATTGAAGGCCACATCAAAGATGGAAAGACCTCCCTTCCTTGCTCATGGATTGGAAAAATTAACATAGTAAAAATGTCCATTTTACCCAAATTGATATAGATTCATTACAATCCCAATTAAAATCCCCATGAGTTTCTTCAGAGACTTGGAAAAAAATCCTTAAATTCATATGGAAAAACAAAAGACCTGAATAACTGAAGCAACCCTGAGTAAAAAGTTCAATACAAGGGGGATTGCTCTACCAGAATTCAAGCTATATTACAGGGCCATAGTCATAAAGACAGTCTGGTACTGGCACAAAACAAACCCATTGACCAATAGAACAAAATTGAAGATCTAAACTAACTTGAGTTCATACAATTTCAGACACCTCATATTTGACAAAGAGGCAAAAAAAAAAAAAAAGCTCAATGGAGGAAGGATAGCATCTTCAGCAAATGATGCTGGAAAAACTGGATCATCATTTTTAGAAGAACAAAATTAAATCCCTCTCACCCTGTACAAAAATCAACTCCAAGTGGATCAAAGATCTCAATGTGAAACCTGAAACCCTGAAGGTGATAGAAGAAAATGTTGGCAACAACCTACAAGACATAGGCATAGGAAAAGACTTTCTAAATCAGATAGCAGCTGCATAGGAAATAATGTCAACAGTTAGACGAATGGGACCTCATCAAACTCAAATCTTCTCTACAGCAAAAGAAACAATCAAGGAAGTGAAAAGAAAACCCACAGAGTATGAGGAAATCTTCATCAGTGATACATCTGACAGAGCATTAATGTCCAGAATATATAGACTACTCAATAAACAAAGAAAACAAATGACCTACTCAAAAGATGAAGGAAAGAGCTGAACAAAGACTTCACCAGTGAGGAAGTAAAGATGGCTGAGAAACATCTTAAAAAGTGTTCAACATCATTAATAATTAAGGAAATGCAAATTAAAACCACTCTCAGATACCATCTCACTTCAATGTGACTGGCTAAAATCAAGAACACAAAAGACACCAAATGCTGGAGAGGTTATGGGGAAAGGGGAACACTAAGCCACTTCTGGTGGGAATGTAAACTCATACAACCATTATGGAAAGCAGTGTGGAGAACCCTTAAGAGACTCAAAATGAGCCCGCCATCTGATCCAGTCATACCATTCAAGACTCATCCAACCTCAATGATACATGCACATCCATGTTTATTGCAGCTCTCTTCACAATAGTGAACAGCTGTAACCAACCCAAATGCTCTTCAACAGATGAGTGGATGACAAAAATGTGGTACATCTACACAATGGAGTACTACTCAGCAGTAAAGAAAGATGACATCATGAACTTTGCAGGTAAATGGATGGAACTCGAAGCCGTTATGCTAAGTGAAGTAACACAGTCCCAGAAAAACAAATGGGGAATGGTTTCCCTCATTTGTGGATGCTAACACCAAATCCCCAGTTGAAAGGCAAGCTGAACATTATTTTATATTTCTTTTTATCTGAAAGCAACTGTGTAGTTATAATGTAAATCTTTTAAAGGGCTCTAGAATCCACCTACTACTTATTTTCAGACTCTGTAATTATGGTATATGGATGGAAGGCATGTTTTAGAGTAATATAAAATTAAAGGGGAAAAATGTGAATTCCTAAACATATTTTGAAATTAACATACAGTTTATTCTCAGAGGTCATAATTTTGAGGCATATGTGATGATTATATAGGCATCTGTTAAAACAATACAAAGAGGGGAGGGAAAACAACAACATAAAGACCATGTTAACGAACTGAATGATAAAATTAAACTCTGCCCAAAACAGCAAACCGTGTAGGCAAAAACTTTGGAAAGACTGAGAGAAAGATGCAAGACATGTATAGCAGACGGTGTGAAAAGGGGTGGGATGGGGGCAGGGAGAGGGGAATGTGTCCAAATTAGACTGAAAGATAATGAATGAAATACAGAATTCATCAATAAATGTATTAAAAAAGGGAAAAAAAAGAAATAAAGAAGGAAATTCAAAAATTCCTAGAATTAAATGAAAATGGGAACACAACATACCAAAATCAGTAGGACACAATGAAGGCAGTCCTGAGAGGAACTTGTATAGCATTACCAGACTATATCAGAAAATTAGAGATATCTCATTTAAATAATTTCATGATCAATACCAAAAAATAATAGGTAGAAAGAGATAAATAAAATCAAGGCTGAAATTAGTGAAATAGAAACAAAGAAAACAATCCAAAGAGTCAATGAAAGAGGGTTTCTTCTTAATTACCAACATTGAGAAAACTTCAGATATATTTACCAATAGAACAAGGGCAAGAATTCAAGCTAATAAACTCAGATAAAATGGAAATGGACAATGAAGACATCCAGAAAAATTATAGATATACTTTACAAATAAATCTTCCACTACTCTGGAAAATCTAAGAAAAAGGGAAAAATTTCTAGATATGTATGGTCTACCAATGTTAACTCAAAATGCATAAATAATTTAAGTAGAACCATAACAACTAACAATGTAGATAGAATAATTAAAACTCTCTCAACTAAAAGAGCCTAGGACCAGAGAGATTCAAGGAAGACATCTACCAAACTTTCCAAGAAGAAATAATACCAATACTCCTCAAATTATTCTGTAAAACAGGAAATAAAATAACTCCCAGATTCCTTTGATAAAGTCAGTATTACTGTGATAACAAAACCAGACAAAGACTCAACAAAAGTTTATAGGCTAAGCTGTCTTATCAACATAAATGCAAAGATCCTCAATAAAATGTTCACAAACCAGGGCTGGAGAAACAGCTCAGTGGTTAAGAGCACTGGCTCCTCTTGCAGAGTACCCAAGTTCAAGTCCCGGGACCAACATGACTACTACAAACATCTGTAACTCCAGGTCTATATGATCCAATACCCTCCTCTGTTGTCTGCAGGCACTGCATAACATGAGTGTACTTACATGCATTCAGGCATAACATTCATATATATATATATATATATATATATATAAAATAAAAAATAAGTAAATCAAAACATTTTTTCAAAAAAATCATCACAAAACAAATGCAAGAACACACCACAAACATTATCAATCATGATAAATTTTGCTTAACCCCAGAGCTGCAGGGATGGTTCAACATGGGTAAATCGATAAATTTGATCCACCACATATACAGACTCAAGGAGAGAAACCATATGAACATCCCATTATATGCAGAAAATACAAAAACCAAAATGGATTCATCATAAAAATCATAGAGAATCTAGTGTTATAGGGAACACATCTCAACATAATAAATGCAACATACAATAAGCCCACAGTCAATATCTTATTACATGGAGAAAACTCAAACATTCCTCTTCAAATAAGGAAAAAAATGTCCATTTTCCCTATTCCTATTCAATACAATACTTGAAGTCTTAGGTACAGCAATAACACAAATAAAGGAAATAAAGGGGTATGAATTGGGAAGAAAAAAAAGTATCCTTCTTTGCAGAGGATATGATTCTATCTATCAAAGATCCTGGGGCTGGTGAGATGGCTCAGCGGTTAAGAGTACCGACTGCTCTTGCAGAAGACCCGGATTCAATTCCCAGCACCCACATGGAGGCTAAGAACTGTCTTTAACTCCAGTTCCTGGGAAATTCGACTCCCTCTTCTGAACTCTGCAGCATCGCATGACATGTGTGCACCAACCTACATGCAGACACATACACATAAAAAAAATCCTAGAGTGCACAGAGCTTAGATCAGGGATTTCCCTGGGCACTTCAGCCAGGCAGATTGTTGGATCATCCTATCTCTGGTTTGTTGGATGACTGTCTCATTGGTTTGATTAAATCATTGTCTTGTGTGGTTGTGGGGGCCCAGACGTTCTTCTAGCTTCTATAAAAGGCGGGCTTGTTGCCACTGTGAGACTTGAGTGCACAGAGCTTAGATGAGGGATTTTCCAGGACCACCTGAAGCACAGATTACTGGCACACAGGCTAAACAGGCATATCCCCCCCCCCGCCCCTTGCCAACTGGAATTGCTGAGAGAGTGTCCAAATGGATTCTTTGGAGAACATTTAGAACAGAATGGAAGAGTGAGTTAGACTTCCAATAGAAAGCCTAAAACTTAGACAAGTCAGCACTCCATAAGCAAGGAGAAAAGCAAATCAATCAATCAAACAAACAAAAAAACAATGAAGGCATCTGAAGGAGACAAGCAAAGCAAGCCTTCAATACAGTGAAGAGGCATTTGGGATTTACATTGGAATACAGGCAAAGAGGAACACACATGCCAGGGACACGACAAAGGAACAACATGGGAAAGGTGCAGGATAATTCCACACCAAGCTCTACCAACCCTGTGGGAGATTCCTACAGTGGGATCCCCCTGGGGATGGCCCAGGACACAGATCTTAGAGGAACAATTTCAGATATATTCAAAGAAATCAAAGTCTATAAAGAAAAGTCAGAGAACTAAGGAGAGAGAATGAAAAACTCAAGAAGGACCGAGGGAGAGATTGACAAATGCCAGAAAGAACAAGAGGGAGAAAATGACAAACTCCAGAAGGAAGTGGAAACACTGAAAAGATCCCATATTGAAATAAAAAAGGAAACTGACCAGTGAAACAAAGAGCTACAGGAAGGGATTGAGAAGCTCCAAAAGGAAGTGGAAATACTAAAGAAATCACAAGGTGAAATGAAAAAGGAAATCAAACACTCATTCAATCAAGAAGAAAGGAATGGAAAAAGCCTCAGAAATAGAATGGAGGAAGCAGAACAAAGAATATCAGACCTGGAAGATAACACAGATCAACTAAAAACCTCAAGTAAAGATTATGAAAAATTTAAAAATACACAAAAGTGGAACGACCAGGAATTGTGGGACACTATGAAAAGATCAAACCTCCACATCATAGGGATAGAGGAAGGAGAAGAATCCCAAGAGAATGGTATTGATCAGATCTTCAACAGAATAATAGATGAAAATTTCCCCAAACTAAAAAAAGACAAACCAATACAATACAAGAAGCACGTAGAACTCCAAACAGACAAGATCAGAAAAGAAACTCTCCAAGCCATATCATAGTTAAAATGCTAGACGCCTAAAACAAAGACAAAATTCTGAAAGCCACAAGCGAAAAACAACAAGTTGCATATAAGGGGAAACCAATCAGAATTACAACTGACTTCTCAGTGTAAACTATGAGAGCAAGAAGAATGTGGAGCAAAGCATTCCCAGTGTTAAAGGACTATGGACGCCAACCCAGATTACTATATCCAGCAAAAATGCCGATTATAGTTGGAGAGAAAAAAATCTCCCATGAGATAAACAAGGTGATAGCATACATGTCCATAAAACCAAGCCTTCAGAGAATACTTGAAGCTATTCAAAGGACAGAAGAAAGGAGCAACTATCCCCAGGCACCTAAAAAGAGAAATTAATAAAAGCATAACTGCAGAAGTAGAAACCTAGACCAAAATGCAAATGGACAATAAGGTGAAAGGAAGCAACATACATCTTTCAGTTATAACCTTAAATACTAATGGTCTAAACTCCCCAATCCAAAGACATATACTGGGAGATTGGATTAGGAAACAGAACCCATCTATATGCTGTCTACAAGAAACACATCTTACCTTCAAGGATATGCACCACCTTAAAGTGAAAGGATGGAAAAACATATTCCAAGTAAATGGTACCAAAAAGAAAGCAGGTGTTGCTGTTTTAATATCAGACAAAATAGACTTCAAAGTAAAAGAAATCAGAAGATGTCATTGTTCAATGTCTGTCTTTGAGTCACCCATGACTGCATTCCACACACTATTTTTTCCCTTCTTGGCTCAGCTCCAGGACTGTCCCCTGCCTGCAGGCTGACAGTCTCTGGGCTTAGCTCTGGCAAGGAGGGGGGAGGGAAAAAAAGGCAGGAGATCACCCATGAGAAATGAACGGACTTGTACGCAGAGAGCCGAGAGGATAGTAACTCAGTTTTATTTCTGTCAGTGGGGTCTATATATTGTAGGCTACTGTGCTCTGGGCAAGGAAGTGGGGGGCAGGCAGAAGGGAGGGGTGAGCCACCTTGGCTCTAATCGGGGGGCTGCAGAGCTCTTGTTTGTGCAACAGGTAACTAGAGCTGCAACATTTTGCTCAATGCTTCAAGGGAAGGTGCCATCAGGTCCTGGAACTTTGCAGAGATTAGACAAAACACGAAACATTGTAGTATCCTGAACCTCCCAGGGAGCTATGGATAACTCTGAGAGAAAACTGAATGCCCACAGAGATATCAGATAACCAGAGATCTTATGGGACTGGTCTTACAAGTTCTTGCCTCAAGTCACACACAAAGTTTCATTCCCACAGCCCGTACTTTGTTTTTTAATTAAAATGGAGCAGTAATGTCCAAGTCCTCTAGTAAGTCCCCTGGGATGGCCTGGTATTGGACTAAAACAGTCTTGGATGCCATCTCAGTGAATATATTGATTCGGTTTTGATAAACTGGAGGACACAGGGTGCAATAGTCAGGAGGACTCCTAGGGTGAAAATGGGTCTCAGTAAGGCAAGTAACCAGGTATTCAGAGGGTTGTAAAACCATGGGACAGGAACTTGTGGGGAGTACATTGTGTGGAGATATTTTCTGAGGTCCTATAGGATTTTAACATTTTGCTTGACAATACCAGACTCATTTATGTAAAAACAGCATTTCTTCCCCAGGAACACACATGTTCCCCCGTTTTCTGCAGTTAACAAGTCCAGGGCTCACTGGTTCTGCATCACCACCTTGGCCAGAGAAGTTATCTGTCTCTGTAGAGATTCAAGGCTATATGTGGTGGACACCATTGTCTCATCAAGCTTATTTTGAAAGTCCACTTCCATGCTGTAAACCCTTGCTAGGGCTCTGCCTGCAGTTCCCATCACTGCCATAGAGAGAATGATGCCTAGGCTGACCAGAAGCAGAATGAATATCTCTCTCTTTTGATAGTCCAGGTCCGGTCACAGCATCCAAGCGACCTCCTCCTTCTCATAAAGGAAGAGCTGGGGAGTGATAATTACCAGCAAACAAGTTCCAGAACCAGTAGCATTTGCACAGGGGGATGCAGTGCCATCACACCAGAGAAAGAATGGGGATTTGACACACAGGGTCCTGTCGAGAGAAAAACTTTGGAGGCATCTGGGGTCTGGGGCTGCTGCAGCTCTCACTAAACAAATGGGAAGTGTAGTGAGTCAGTCAAAGAGAGAAATGCTGTGAAACACCAGCTGTGTCTCCATGGGGGCAGATTCCTATAAAGAGGCATTAGAAGGAATGGCAGTGAAAAGAGGGCGTGCAAGGGATGCACAGAAAAAACATTGGGAGACATTAGGGTGGGTGGTGTAGTTGAGGAGATCTCTGGCATAGTCAATGTACTGAGATGCAGATATCCACCACAGGATAGCAGGCGTTGCTGTAAGATTAGAGTTTTCCCTGCACTCCAGCTCTCGAGTAGTCGCTCCAGGGGTCCTGTATATTAATTTTCAACTGATTTTTTTTGGATTTGGAATAGGCTTCTTGGGCTGCAAACATTCTCCAACCTGCAAGACTAGAATCTGCAACTGCCATAAGTATCAGCTTCCTGTAAACACTGTCCTTTGTTAAGATGGGCAAAGCAGGTAAAGTGTGCTTGAGAGGTAGTGGTGGAATTGGGAAACACAGTGATTGTGATTGCCTTGCTGCAGCCTTGCAAAGGACAGTAGCTAGTTCCTTGAACTATTATCAGAGCAGCTAAAAGGATGGCAGACAGGGGTGCAGAGGGGGGAACACATGGATTTTGCAGAAATGAGGAGTTGGTCAAGTTTCTTCCATGTCATGTTATTTGGGTTCTGGGAATGCCTCCTCCTCTTTCTCCTCCTCTTTCCCTCCACGAGTGACAGGCATGCCATCTTTTTGGTCAGCAGGGATGAGTTTGACATTTTTGGCTGAAATCCAAATGTGTCTCAGGCAATCCTGTGGGAAGATGCAAGCAAAGCCCCTTCCAGTTGTCAACAGTGGATCAGGTCCTTTCTCCTGATTGTCTAAGGAGTCTTTCCATCTGACAAGTATTTGAGGAACAGTGCTTGGTGTCTGCCAATGTTTGATTATGGCTGGACACTTTGAATCCCCATAAATGTTAAAGAGGTTTAGAGTTGCCAATGTCATGTTCAGCTGGATGTTAGGAGGGTATTTCCCTGACTTTTGTTTTAATAACTGATTTTTAGGACCTGATGGGTCCGTTCTATGATGCCTTGTCCCTGTGGGTTATGAGGGATACCTGTATGATGTGCAATAATTGACAAAATAACTTAATGCAAGAGCTAGCAAATGCTGGCCCATCGTCCATGTTAATCTGTTTGGGAATGCCCATGATAGCAAAGGTAGAAAGGAGGTGGGCAGTGAGGTCTTTGGCTCTCTCTCCCATGTGGGCAGTAGCCCAAATAAATTTGGATTAAGTGTCCATGGTGACAAAGGCATACTTTTGTTTTCCAAAGGAAGCTATATGTGTAATGTCAGTTTGCCAGAGAGCATTAGCTTTCAATCCCCTGGGGTTAATCTCCAAAACCTGTAGTGCAGGTGTTTTAATTGGAGCAGAACAGGAGGAACAAGTTCTAAGGATTCACTGAAGTTGGGCAGAGGGAACATCAGGAAAACAAGATTGGAGGCCCTTTAGGTTAACATGGGTGATGGAGTGGAATTTTTCTGCTTCAGAGAGGGACAGGACATAGATCCCTGTAGAGGAGACTCAGTCTGCAAGAGAGTTGCCTTAAGAGAGAGGCCCTGGTAGGAGGCTGTGGGCATGGATATGGTCTATGAAGAGAGGGTGGTTCCTATTCTGTAAGAGGGATGAAATGGCAATGAGGATGGGGGAGAGGGGACTTTTGTTTATTCAGACAAAGGATCTGGATAGCCAGGGCAGCAGACTGATCATGTAGATACTGTCTGAGAAGAGATTAAGAAGCCTGTTGGTTTCTTTGAGGGCTAGATAAACAGCATAGAGTTCCTTGTACTGTGAAGAATGGTCAAGGAGCAGGTGAAATAGGATCTGAGGGGCTTGATCCAGGTTGTCATAAATGATGGCTGCAGCCCCTCGCTTCCCTCCCTCTGTGAAAACAGACGCAGCCTGCTTTATCAGCACATCTTGGAAAAGATGGGGGGGGGAGCCAGTTTAACAATGGGAGAGCAGAGACCCACCTGTAGTTAGGGTAGTGATTTTCTATCTGTCCTGGAAATCCCATGAGGCTTACGGCTATATGAACATGATTTCGCATCAGCCACTGGATATCCAGGAGGGAGAACTGTGTCACTATGACATCAGGCTCCTTCCCCAGTGTTTGCAGGGAATGTTCCCTCCCATTTCTTATCATAGAGGCTAAAGAATCCATTTCAGTTAACAGTCAGGGAGTTCTCCCTCTGGGCGTATGCAGCCACTGTAGTACTCCTGTGGATTGGTGAAGATCCCTTACAAGTGTGGGGGTGGTGTTAAAATAAGCAACTGTACAGGAAGGGAGGGTGTAAAACGTGCTAAAGCCATGCTCTGGAGAGCTTGGTTGACTTCAGCTAGAGGTTCTGAGGCTTCTGCTGTGAGCTTTTGCTTGGAATCTTGGTTCCTGTTGCCTTGCAGAAGATCAAAGGGAGGCTGTAGTGTTGTTGTGGCAATCGACAGCCATGGGCAGAGCCAGTTAAGATTTCCTAGGAAGGACTGAAGGGATGCTAGTGAGAGTGTGGAAGGAAGGGAGATTACAGGTCTGAGTGGCCTCACTGCTGTGAGAGAAATTTCAGTGCCTAGGAAATGAATTGGGGGAAATCATTCAAACCTTAGCATGGGCTATTTTAAATCCAAAAGCTTCTAAGGATGGTACAAGCCTGTCATTTAAAGTTGTCAGGTCAGTTGATAATTTGTCCCAAACTAAAATGCTGTCCATATAATGGAAGACTCGCAGACCTTGTTCCATGTGGGGCTTAAGGGTTGCCACTACCACCTCTTTGCAGAGCATTGGGCTGTTGGCCATGCCTTGGGGCAGGTTGGTCCACTTGTAATGAGTTGCTGGACCTGAGTTGTTGATTGCAGGGACTGAGAAAGTGAACCACTTGCAATCCTCAGCATGGAGGGGAATTGAAAAGAAACAGCCTTTGATATCTAAGGCTAGCAGAGGGGTGTTAGCTAGGATAGCATAGGCAAGGGGGAGACCCCTTTGCAGAGACCCCTATATATGCATAGTTCTGTTAATGGCTCGCAGGTCTTGTAAGAGATGCCAAAGTCTTGTTGCCTTTTTATGACAAACACAGGGGTGTTCCAGGGACTGTAAGATGGATGGATGTGTCTCAATGAAAATTGCTCCTTGACTAAGTCTTGGAGAACTTGTAACTTCTCCCCTGGTAAGGGCCACTGCTCAATCCAGACTGGGTCATCTGACTTCCAGTCCAGATGAGGGGGAGCATATTCTGCAGTGACCCTTAGGATTGGGGTTGCTTCTTGCTGAGTTGATGGAGCTGTTTTCCCCCAGTTAAATGGTCTGTCTGGGCATGGTTGGTCTCATTTGGAGTGGCAATAACCATATCCAAAGCCCCCAAAATATCTTGCCCTAGCAGATTGATATTAGTGGGTGCTATTATTGGGTGAATATGATCCGTTTTTCCATCAGGGTCCTCTCAGGTGTAAACATTTTTAGTTATGTAAGACTGTGAGCGCCCTCCTATTCCTAGAAGTTTAGGTCCTGGAAGCAAGAGCCAGTCAGGGGAGATTTCTTGCTGTTCTATAATAGTTTTGTCTGCCCCTGTATCTATCAAACATTTAAAAGGCCTCCCCCCAATTTTAATCGTCAATGGATGATGTGAGCCTTCTGAAATAGGCACTGCCCAGAGGGCACGTACTGACTCCTTTTCCACCTTTTTTCTCTCCAGGATATCTCTCCAGTCCTGGGGAGTGTTAAAAGAAGTGCAAAAGCTCTGGAGAGTGGACTTTGTCCATGGTGCCTGGACACCATTCTGACTGCTTGCCTGAGTTCTTTCAACTCACTTGCCCGGTATGGGTACCAGTTTAGAGGACAACCCTGAGTTGGAGCTACATTACGGGGAATGCCTGTAATTGAAGAGCTGGTTTGTGCTGAATCTGGCACAATTTTTCTGTAACAGAGAGGAAAGAAGATGAAAGTGAAGGTGCTCATGGCCCCTTGAGAGGGAGTGGCTGATAATTAGGGGAAAGGTTAAGGCTATCCACTTGGATGTTTTGATTATCCAGTTCTATTTTTACTGGGTCTAGAGCTTGGGGGCTTTCAGATGGAATTTTATTGGGGCTCTCAAGGGGAGTTTTAGCAGGTTCTTGGGAAGTGGGGTCTGCAATTTAATTTTGTTGTTTTCCTTTCCTGGCATTGTTTGGTGAGAAGGCCCTAAGCATTGTCTCACCGTGGCTAATAGTGGCAAGAACGTGAGAGATGTCAGAGAATTTTTCACTGTTTAGCATTCTGTGCCACACTTGTCCAGGATTCTGAATTCCATAAATCTGCAGGGGACATGCATGGGGCAATATTAAGAGTATCACTCCAAAAGGAGGCAGCTTCCCACGTCGAATTTTTAAATCCTTGACTCTTGAAGAGGGTTTTTATTTTCTTAGACTGTGGGTCTTTATGGTGTATCTGTTTGTTACCCATGATAAAGAGGGATAGGAAATGCTAGTGGTTAGGGAAAGAGACAGTTCAAAAGACTAATCTCATGGGAAGAGAGAATTCCACGGAGATGTGCTGAGCTGGCTGTGTAGAGGACAGAGACTTATAAAGAGAGGTAGGAAATGCTATTGGTTAGGGAAAGAGACAGTTCAAAAGACTAATCTCACCAGAAGAGAGAATTCCATGGAGATATGCTGAGCTGGCCTTGACTACACTCATCAGGGTGGGTATCTCCTTTTCTCTTCAGTAAAACCCTCCAAGATTTTCCCTCACATGGGGGAAAACAGGGATAAGAGAGAGCCTAAGGAATACCTTGTGTCCTTCTTCCTTTGGTGGAAAGTTGAGCCCCACATTGTCGGCACCAGTTGTCTTTGTGTCACACATGACTGCATTCCACATGCTGTTCTTCCCTTTTTAGCTCAGCTCCAGAACTGTCCCCTGCCTGCAGGCTGACAGTCTCTGGGCTTAGCTCTGGCAAGGAGGGGGGAGGGAAAAAAAAGGCAGGAGATCACCCATGGGAAATGAACGGACTCGCACGCAGAGAGCCGGGAGGATAGTAACTCAGTTTTATTTCTGTCAGTGAGGTCTATATATTGAAGGCTACTCTGCTCTGGGCAAGGAAGTGGGGGGACAGGCAGAAGGGAGGGGTGAGCCACCTTGGTTCTAATTGGGGGGCTGCAGAGCTCCTGTTTGTGCAACAGGTATAACTAGAGCTGCAATATTTTGCTCAATGCCTCAAGGGAAGGGGCCATTCAGTCCTGGAACTTTACAGAGATTAGGTGAAGCAAGAAACATTGTAATATCCTGAACCTTCCAGGGAGGTATGGATAACTCTGAGAGGCAACTGAATGCCCAGAGAGATATCAGATAACCAGAGATCTTACAGGACAGTTCTTACAAGTTCTTGCCTCAAGCCACACACAAAGTTTCATTCCCATGAGAAGAGACAAAGAAGGCCATTACATTTTTATCAAAGGAACAATTGACCATGAAGATTTCACAATAATGAATATATATGCACCAAATTCTGGTGCACCAAACTTTATAAAAACAATTCTCCAGAACCTCAAGGCACAGATTAACCCCAGTACAGTCATAGTAGGGGACTTAAGTACCCCACTGAGCCCTTTGGACAGGTCAACTGGACAAAGAATAAACAGAGAAACATCTGAACTGAATGATATGATACACCAAATGGACCTCACAGACATCTACAGAATATTCTACCCTAATACCAGATAATACACTTTCTACTCAGTACCCTATGGAACATTCTCCAAAATCGACACAGAAGAAACCTCCCAAATACAAAAAGATTGAAATAATTTCATGCATTCTATCAGACCACAGTGCAATAAAGCTCAATATCAACACCAGGATAAGCCCTACTATCTACAAGAACACATGGAGACTAAACAACACACTCCTGAATAATGAATGGGTCAAGGAAGAAATAAAGAAATAAAAATATTCTTGGAACTGAATGACAATGATAATACAACACAACAAAACATATGGGACACTTTAAAAGCAGTTCTAAGAGGGAAGTTTATAGCCCTGGGTGCCTACATTAAAAAAACAGAAAGAGCACAGATAAATGAGCTAACACTGCAGCTAAAAACACTTGAAAGACAACAACAAATAAACCCTAAAGGCAAGAGACAGGAAGAAATAAAAATTCAGAGGAGGAATCAGTGAAATAGAAACAAAGAATAAAAAAAATCAACAAATCCAAAAGTTGGTTCTTTGATAGAATAAACAAGATAAACAGACCCCTAGCCCAGTTAACCAAAAGAAAGAAAGAGCAACTCCATATCAATAGAATTCATGATGAAAGGGGAAATATCACAAGAGACAAAGAAAACATCCAGACAATCATACCGGAATACTTCAAAAAACTTGTACTCTACTAAGTTTGAAAACCTATGAGAAATGGATGAATATCTGAAATCCCGGAAATCACCAAAGTTCAACCAAGAAGAGATCGACAGCTTAAACAGACCCATAACACATGAAGAAATTGAAGATATAATAAGAAACCTCCCAACTAAAAAAAGCACAGGCCCAGATGCTTTCATGGCAGAATTCTATAAAACATTTCAAAAAGACTTACAACCATTATTATTCAAATTGTTCAAAAGGATACAAATAGAGGGAATTCTCCCAAATTCCTTCATGAAGCCAGCATCACTCTAATACCAAAGCCAGGCAAAGATTCAACCAAAAAGGAGAAATATAGACCCATCTTATTAATGAACACAGATGCAAAAATTCTCAACAAAATACTTGCAAACCGCATACAGACGTCCATCCAGAAGATCGTCCATCTTGACCAAGTTGGATTCATACCAGAGATGCAGTGATGGTTCCACAAAGGAAAATGAATAAATATAAAACACATAAATGGACTGAAAGACAAAGACCACACGATCATCTCAATTGATGCAGAAAAGGCTTTTGACAAAATCCAGCATCCCTTCATGATTAAAGTTCTACAGGGAATTGGATTGGAAGCACCATTCCTCAATGTAATCAAATCCATCTATGGGAAACCCACAGCCAATATCATCGTAAATGGAGAAAGGACAGAAGCATTCCCTTTAAAGGTAGGAACTCTGCTAGGCTGCCCCCTGTTACCACTCCTCTTCAATATAGTGCTTGAAACACTTGCTAGGGCAATAAGGCAAGAAAAGGAAATAATTAAATGAGTACTAATTGGAAAAGAGGAAGTCAAGCTGTCCTTTTTTGCTGATGATATGATTGTTTACTTAAGGGATGCTAAAAACTCCACCAGAAAACTCCTAGAAACAATTAAGAGTTTCAGTAAAGTGGCAGGATACAAAATTAACCTAGAAAAATCAGTAGCCCTTCTTAACACCAACAACAAGCAACTGAAGAAGGAATACAAGGAGAGCTTCCCAGTCACAATAGCCTCAAAAACAATAAAATACCTAGGAACAATCCTAACCAAAGACATCAAAGATCTCTACAAAAAATTTTTAACCCCTGAAGAAGGAAATTGAAGAAGACCTCAGAAGATTGGAAAAAACCTCCCATGTTCATAGATTGGGAAAATTAATGTAGTAAAAATGTCCATTCTACTCAACCTATTGTGCAGATTTAATGTAATTCCAATTAAAATCCCCAAGAGTTTCTTTACAGGCTTGGAAAAAATGTTCTTAATTTCATTTGGAAATACAAAAGAACCCCAATAGCCAAAGCAACCCTGAATGAAAAGAGCAATACAGGGGGATCTCTATACCAGACTTCAAACTATACTACAGGGCTATAGTCACAAAAGCAGCTTGGTACTGGCACTGAAATAGACCTGTTGAGCAGTGGAACAAAACTGAAGATCCAAACCTGAGCACATACAATTTCAAACACCTCATATTTGATAAGGGAACCAAGAAGACACAATGGAGGAGAGACAGCATCTTCAGCAAATGGTGTTGGCAAAACTGGATCACCACTTGTAGAAGAATGAAATTAAACCCCTACCTCTCACTCTGTAGAAAAGTCAACTCCAGATGGATCAAAGACTTCAACGTGAAACCCAAAACTATGAAAGTGATTGAAGAAAAAGTTGGCAGCATAGGAAAAGTCTTCCTAAATCAGATGGCAGCTGTGCAAGTATTAAGTTCGACAGCTGAGAAATGGGACCTCATTAAACTTAAAAGCTTCTGTACATCAAAAGAAACAATCAAGTAAATGAAGGGAAAACCCACAGAGTTGGAGGAAACCTTCACCGCAGATTCATCTGACAAAGCATTGATCTCCAGAATATATAAACTACTCAGAAAACAAATATGAAAGAAAATAAATGACCCACTCAAAAGATGGAGCAAAGAGCTGAATAGAGACTTCACAAATGAGGAATTAGAGATGGCTGAGAAACATCCTGAAAAGTGTTCAACATTGCTAAAAATTAAGGAAATGCAAATTAAAACCACTTTAAGATATCATCTCACTCCAATAAGACTGGCTAGGATCAAGAAAATAAATGATACCAAGTGCTGGAGAGGTTGCAGGGAAAGAGGAACACTCATCCACTGCTGGTGGGAATGTAAACTTGCACTGACACTATTGACAGCACTGTGGAGAACCCTTGGAAGACTTGGAATGAACTTGCCACCTGACCCAACCATATCACTCCCACAAGACTCATCTTACCACAGAGATACATGCACATCCATGTTTATTGCAGCTTTCTTCACAATAGCAAAGAGCTGGAACCAACCCAAGTGCCCCTCAGCTGACAAGTGGACAAAGTGGTACATCTACACATTGGAGTTCTATGCAGCGGTAAAGAAAGATGACATCATGAGCTTTACAGGTAAGTGGATGGAGGGAGGTAGAAGATATAATGCTAAGTGAAGTAACACAGTCCCAGAATAACAAAGGACAAATGGTATCCCTCATCTGTGGATGCGAGCACCAATTACCTAATTGTATCCCAAACTGAGCAATGTTAATGTGATCTGAAAACAACTGTGCTCTTATATTATGAATCCCTTAAAAAATCAATAAAAAATTCCACAGTAAAAGAAGCTCTAGCAATTACAGGGACTCATGCGGATCAAGCAACATACTCCTGAATCATGAATGGGTCAAAAGATTAATCAGGAAACAAACAAAGGTCATCCTAGTGTTAAATAAAAATGCAACAACAAAACCTCTGGACACACTGAAAGCAGTCCTAATAAAGAAGTTTATATCTCTAAGCATTAAGATTAAAATTGTAGAAAATGTGAAAATCAGAAAGAGCACTTAGTCCAACTCAGGAATGTGAACAGGCAAGAACTAACCAAACCCAAACCCAGCAGATAAGAAGAAATAATAAAAATCAGAGCAAAAAGTAATAAAATAGAAAGAAAGAAAGAAATACAAAGTATCATTGTAAGATGTGGTTCACTGAAAAGATAAATGAGATCCGCAGACCCTTATTGCTGTTAAACAAAAGAATAAAATTCATATTCAAATCAACAAAATCATAGAGGAAAGGGGAAACAGCACAACAGATACCAATGAGATCCAGAGTATTATAAGGGAATAATTAAAAAAAGCAATTAAGTTAGAAAATCTAAAAGAAATCGACCAATTTCTAAATTCATGGAAACCACCAAAGTTAATCCAAGAAGAGATCAACAGCTGTTTAGACCCATAAAAGATAAGGATACAAAGCCTCGTGACTAAATAAAACTGAGGCCCACATAAATTCACAGTGGAATTTTTTCAGGCCTTCAAAGAAGATCTACAAACAACACTACTTAAATTTTTCCAAAGATAGAAGCAGAGGGAGAACTCCCAAACTCTTTCTATGATGTCAATGTAGATACATACAACCACAACCAGGACCAGATAGAGCAAAATTGCCATTTTCATAGAACATAATTTTTTAAATTGGTTGGTAGCTATGTGAAATGGTAAAGTTAAGTGGATTTGTTATGTTATGAAAACTACCAGTAAAATAAGATACTTTGGAGGCTGGAGAAATGGCTCAGTAGCTAAGATCACTGGTTGCTCTTGCATAGAACCCAGGTTCAATTCCCAGAACCCACATGACAGCTAACAACCATCTGTAACTCCATGGGCATTGGATGACATAAATCTATTAACATACATACAGGTGATATACTCAAATACTTAAATAAAAGTAATATATTAAATATTAAACATAAGATGTTTTCCTGTTTCATGTGCTCTGTCACCAAACCTTCGAATCTTGTTCATATATAACATAACCTACTTGTACTAGTTACTTACTTTTTAAATGGAAACGAAGCTGACATGTAGACATACAACTTTCAATTATTCAGTTCGGTATTAGCTTTGGTGGTTGTACAGCTCTAGAAACCATCTGCCAAGTATAGACAAGCACTGTCCAATAGAGCTTTCTGTGATGATGGTGATGCTTATATCTACATTGTCCTACATAGTAACTGCTTACTACCTGTGAACACTTGAAATGTGGCTAGTCGGCTGTAGAATTTTACTTAACTATTTTAAATTCAAATTCTTGCTGGGTGTGGTGGCACACACCTTTAATCCTAGCACTTGGGGGGCAGAGGCAGGTGGATCTTTGTGTGTTCAAGGCCAGCCTGGTCTACAGAGTAAGTTCCGGGACAGCTGGGGGTACAGGGAGACCCTGTCTCAAAAAGACAAAAAAAAATTAAGTTCTTATGGCCACATGTGGGTGATAGTTAAGGAGATGTCTGAAGCTCTAAAAAGTATTTCTTAACTTGTGAACTAGCAGTAAATTAATAGTTAATGTTTAAAGGCATACACCATTTCTACTAAATTAATTTTCCTTTAATCCCTCTGGAATGGTACCAGTCATGTATCCTTAGAGTAATTAAGGAAACAATCACTCAAATCACTTTCTGTGAAGTTAATTTTCTCACAGCTTCTGGTTAGGAATAACTATCTTATTAATTAATTTTCTGTTACTACCAAAATTGAGACCTAGTCATTTACAGATAAAAATATTTTCTTAGCTCATGATCCTATAGGCAGTACAAGTGAGAGTCTTCTTGCTGTATCATGATATGGCAGGGGCATCTTATGGAGAGACAGAGCAAGAAAGCAGAGAGAGCTTGCTTTTATAACAAAGCTTTTTCTTTGGTCTTTTAATGCACTAATCCGCTGGTCTAAAAATGGATAAATCCATTTGATGGGGAGGAGTCTTCATGACCACTCACCTTGCAAAGGTGTCATCACCCAATACTACTGCATTAGAGAATAAATTTGCAACACTAGAGTTTTGGAGGACACACTGAAACCATCATTGCCCTGGAAAGTACTTTCATTTTATTTCCCAGTTTATGATACTCTAGGAATACTTCCAAATTATTACAACAGCATTGTTTATTTTATAGCCATAGACTATTTTTGCCTAGTTTTGGCTTAATATAAATGAAAATATACTGTATATTTTTATTGATGTCTGTCTGCTCTTTAACTTAGTGTTTTTGAGATTATTCCTGTATATAACAATAGTTAATTTCATTATCATGTCAGAATTTCATTGTTTTGATCAACTATTTTATTTTATATTGTCTAAATGTGCTTGTTTCATTTAAGTTGTCAGATTCATTAATATAAAACTAATAAACATCACCCTACTGTCCTTAATTTATATATTTGTATTTATTTTCTCTTTTATTAAAATAGTATTTTTTCAAAACCAATTTTTTATTGAAGCTTTGTGCATTTCATACAAATTTCCAATCAAGTCTAGACCCATTCCCTGTTCCTTGCCCCACACCCCACCAGAGCTCATGCATTCTGCCAAACATGTTTTTCATCTTTTTCTCAGTCTCTTTTAAAAATTTCAACTCAGAAGTTTAATGTTTCAGGCAGAAGTTCACCTTTTCAGTCAGTTCTTTGACCCGGTCTTGTCTTTTGTTGTTGTTGTTGTTGCTGTCCTTCCTTCCAATTTGCATCACTCCAAAATATGCATATATGCACGCCACACATATATCAAGATTATGATGTCATAATCTTTATAGATGACATAGATGTCATCTTCAGCTTATGTTTTTTTCATTATTATTGTTTTTTATTTATTAGGCTGAACGTTGTCATGTTTTCCTTAAGGAATTGTTTGAAGTCTCCTCCTTGGCAAGCCCAAACAACCATCAGTCCTGCCCTTGTGCTCCACACTGGGGACTTCCCTTCCCATAGTCACCAAATGAGGCCCAGTAAATGCCTCCTCCTGTCATGATCTTCCTGTACTGGTCTCCATGATACAGCCTGGGGAGTCCAATAATGACATTCTATACTTTGAAGAGGCTGAAACCCCAGTAGTTGCTCAGTCCCTCGGCCAAATTGGTATGGGCATTAAGTATGGTCATAAGTCCATATTGGAAGGTTGAACGGTTGAAAAGCTGTGTCTCATGTCTTTGAAGGATGGCAAAAGCAGTGGCAGCCACAGGGTAGCTGCTCTTGCCAGGAAGAATTGAAGACAGGCAAAACAACAATGCCCCCCCCCCTTTTTTTTAACTTTTTGTCTTTACTAAGATCTCAAGTTTTATACCTGAAGTATAATTTCTCAGGCCTTACTAATTATTTATTTCTGGTTATACTTTTCTTTTGGTTGGATGTTTAAGGCCACATAGTTAGCCCAGATTAACCAAGGCTTTTGTTTTCGCAAGGTCAGTCGAGGATCTGGTTTTCAGGGATCACTCAGGTGTTTTTATAGGAAGGGGGAGGGAGCCCCAGGCTCCTTTTGGCTTTTTATTTACCACTTCCATCCATTCTAGGAAAAAGTCAGGTCTTGCTAGACCAGGCTTTCCTTTTTGAAGCATGAGCAGACTTTCCTCTTTATAGACTGGACACTGGCTGAAGTCCCATTGGTGGATCTCCAAGACCTCCCTGCACAGGAAGACTGGTGAATCACATTTGCAGGACATTTCAAGAGATGCCCCCATGCATAGTCCCCTGGGACTTAGTTGACCTCTGAGGGGAAGGAAAAAGTTATCCCTTAAGTCCCTCAGACAAATTGGTATGGGCAATTAAGTATGGTCATTAAGGATCCAGAAAGGCTAAAAAAAAAACAATATATTTTTTACAATGTATTTTGATCATATTCAGAACCCCTTCCACTATCTCTTCTCAGATTACCCCCCTTCCCTACTACCCCTTTTACCTTTATGTTCATATATATATATATATATATATATATATAGCTTTTCAGTCTAATTTGTGATCCCCAAATACTCTTGGATGTGGGCCAATACTGTAGAGCATGATCAACTGCATGAGCATCATGACCTTAATGAAAACTTTCTCTGTAGCTTTCAGTTGCTAATAATTCTTCAGCTATGGGTGAGGATTATTGCCAACCTCCCCCTCCGTGCTAAGATTTTTGTCTGATGTGAGCTTGTGCAGGTCTTCTGCATGCTATCACACTGTGAGTTCATATGTGCAACTACTCTGTTATGTCCAGAAAACATCATTTTCTTGTATTCATTCACCTCTCTCTTTAACAATCTTTCTACTCCTGCTTTTGCAATGATTCCTGAGTCTTGGGAGGTGATGGTATGATTTAGGTGTACTATTTAGTGCTGAACACTCATCAGTCTCTTATTTTCTGCACGTTGACCAATTGTGGGCCTCTGTGTTAATCACCATCTGCTGCAAGAATAAGCCCCTCTGGTGAGAGGTGAGAGATGCACTGATATATGGGAATAATGATAAGCAATTAGGAGTCTATTCTATGTCCATTTTCCAGAATAATATTATTGGTTCTCCCCCATAGCTTGGGAGAGACAATACTGTGAAAATGACCATCTTACCAGAAACAATCCATAGATCCAATGCACTGATAATCAAAATACCCATGACATTCTTCAGAGAACTAGAAAAAAATCATCCAGAAATTCATATGAAATTGCAAAAGACCCCACATAGCCAAAGCAATCTTGGACAAAGAGAACAACAGAAGGGGAACCTCTATACCAGACCTTAGATTATATTACAGATCTGTAGTCATACAAACAGCATTGTACTGACACAAAAATAGACCCATAAATCAATGGAGCATAATTAAAGAACCAAACTTGAGTACATGCAAACTTGGGCACCTGATATTTGACAAAGGGGCTTTAGGTGTGAGCTTCCTTCAGAAATATTCCTAGCCTGGAAATAGCCACAAAACCCAACAAAGGTCACTTTTCCCTCATGTGTCAGCACACATTTAATAACTAATAAATGTAGAGCTCAAAGGCCCTCAATTCAGTAAAGACTATTCTGGATACCGTTCAAGTCTCTGAGCTTCCTGACAGCTGAGGCCTTCTCTGAGACCATACCATAACCCAGCTTCCACCTTGACAAATTCTACTGTATGCTTTTTCTACCTTTTACATGGGCTGAGATTCATAGCACTCCCAATACACTAGTTATACAGTAATAGCCCTCATAGTGCTTGATAGCAACATCAACTGAAGACAAAATGCACTGGAACATATTAGTAACTTAAAATATTTTATTGAGTTTTGTGCATTTTGTACAATACTTCATAATCAAATTTTGACTCCCTTCTCTATCCATGTACACTGGACTTCATGGATTCCTACATATATGTTAAGTCCTATCCTGTCAAGCATTTTTACACAGAGGTCCCTAGGTCCAAGTTCATCCACTGGAGTCTAGTCAGCCTATGTATAGATCTTGAAGATCTACTTTCCCTCACACAGCACTAATAAGTTCCCAACATTTCCTAAGCTAGGACAAGGCTCACTGCCCATTTCCCTGAGTCCATACAGTACCCTTCTTTGATTGAATCAGCATGTCTTGTGCAACTGTAAGTTTACATGAGCAAGTTCCAGTAGTTTGAATGCCTCTGTTTTCCTATGGTCAAGGACCAATCCTGGCTCTTACAATCCTTCTAGACCCTCTTCTGCACTGGTCCCTGTGTCGTGGGTGGGTGAGTATAGCAGGCCTATCCAAGAACATGCGTGGAGACTATCAGAGACTGTCCTGTACAGGTATAGCCTTTGACACTGAGTCAACCAGGATAAACTTTGCTAATGACCCTGTTGACTGCTCTCTGAGAGTGGGGGGCAGGCAACATGCACCAGGTGTAAGACTACTGAGCCCAAGGAATAGGTGGGACCTGATAAGGCATCTTTGGGACCTGATAAGCTCCTTTTGGAACTTCAAAACAATCTGTTGACCAAAATTCCCATACCAGGTATCATTAACTATTTACAAGTACCATGACCAAGGGAGCTGTTTTTTTTAAAATTTTTATTTTATTTTTTTATTTTTTTATTTATTGATGCTTTGTGTATTTCATACATCATTTTTCAATTCAGTTCAGTCATATTCCCCTTTCCCTTCCCCCCATCCTACCCCATCCCAGATCATGCATTCTGCCATAACTGTCCTGCATCTTTCTCTCAGTCTTTTTTTATGTTTAGGAATTCACATTTTCCTCCATTAATTTTATATTATTCTAAAATATGGATACATACTCTCTACCCATATACAGTAATTACAGAGTCTGAAAATAATTGGTGGGTGGATTCTAGAGCCCGCTGATAGATTCACATTATAGCAACATAGTTGCTTTCAGATAAATAGAAATATAATCATAATGTTGTTCAGCTTGCCTTTCCTCTGGAGGATTTGGTGTTAGCATCCACAAATGAGGGAAACCATTCTCCATTTGTCTTTCTGGGACTGTGTTACTTCACTCAGTGTAATGGCTTCGAGCTCCAACCATTTGCCTGCAAAGTTCATAATGCCATCTTTCTTTATTGCTGAATAGTACTCCATTGTGTAGATGTACCACATTTTTGTCATCCACTCGTCTGTTGAGGGGCATTTGGGTTGGTTCCAGCTCTTTGCTATTGTGTAGAGAGCTGCAATAAACACGGGTGTGCATGTATCGTTGTGGTAGGATGATTCTTTGGGGTATATACCCAGGAGTGGTATGACTGGGTCAGGTAGTAGGCTCACTTTGAGTCTTTTAAGGGTTCTCCACACTGCTTTCCATAGTGGTTATACAAGTTTACATTCCCACTAGCAGTGGATGAGTGTTACCCTTTCCCTACAACCCCTCCAGCATCTGTTGTCTTTTATTTATTTATTATTTATTTATTTATTTATTTATTTATTTATTTATTTATTCTTAGCAGCACTGGAGAGAGATGATATCTGAGAGTGGTTTTAATTTGCATTTCCTTAATTATTAATGATGTTGAACACTTTTAAAGATGTTTCTCAGTCATCTTTAATTCCTCACTGGTGAAGACTCTGTTCAGCTCTTTACTCCATCTTATGAGTAGGTCATTTGTCTTCTTACTTCTTTGTTTTTTGAGTAGTTTATATATTCTCGACGTTAATGCTCTGTCAGATTTCTTCCCACTCTCTGGGTTTTCTCTTCACCTCTTTGATTGTTTCTTTTGCTGTACAGAATCTTTTGCGTTTTGTGAGGTGCTGTTTTATAATGTTGCTGGAGTAATCCCCCTCCTCTGCCTACAAAGTTTCTGGGTCACCTGATGGCAGAGAGATTTGATCTCTCCTCAGGTTGGAATACTAACTCTCTTTGTGTTCTGGACAGGAATATTTATTTATTTATTTAATTATGTATTTATATGGAAAGGTGCTGTGGATCCTTACATAGTCAGATAATCTAAGTGTTCAGGTAGCCATCTGGGAGTCACTGACACTCTGTGGAGAAAACAAAAGTATAGTCCCGCTTCCAAACTAACATTGGAGTGTGTGTGGGGGGATGGCATTTTTCTGTCAAGGAATCCTTTCAGGGAATCCATCTGTGAGGAGCAGTCTGACCCTTCCCCCCAAGTGCTGTAGTAGTTGGAAGAAAGGAATTCTCTAAATTCTATTATTTTTATTAAGACCATGTCCTTCTCTCAGGGCACCACTGCATTACATGTAAAAGGCCCAAATAGGAGTACATAGTACTTAGGGAATGATATAGCCCTGGAAGTTGTATTTAATCCTTAAGCTACTTGTACTTTTCTCTTTTAGTAATATTTTTAGAAAGTGTCAGAACAAAAAGACCAGCACCTGACCCAACTGTCACCATACCCATGGGAGGTCCTGCACCATCCAGCAGTGTCATGTGAGCAAACAACAGATGTCAGCTGCTGAATGAGACAAAGTGAGAAAGGACTGGAGAGGAAATCTGGATGTCCTCTGTATAGTACCTTTAGAATTTAAGGCTAGTATGTGTCAGCCTCTCATAACTATAGACACATTTACAAAAGCCCATGAAAGAGCAGTATAGCTCAAACCTCTTTAAGAACAAGTTATTGTAGGTCTTTTCCAGGAAACATTGTAAACTGCTCATTTACAGTGGATAGCATGATCAGATGTAATAAAGTGCCAGGTGTCTGTCCGGGCACCTCCCTTCCTGTAGGAAACATTTTTTCATAGAGGCTTGCCTTAATTTTTAAGAGCTAGGGAGCTTACAGGTGTTTAAAATTTAATAAAAGGACAGTGGCAGTAGATGAAGACATCATTCTAGCTTTAGGAAAAAGAGAATAACTTAAAAAGACAGGGAAATTTACAGGATCAGGCCCCTTCTCTGTCTGTCTTTTTTTTTTTTTTAAAGACAATAGGATTTTATTAACAGCAAGTGTGAATTTTTTGACTGGTAATAATTATAATAATTTTTAATTTTAGATGAAAATGATAGGCTCCTACTAATAAAAATTCTCATGCTAAAAATAATAACTAATGTATAGAAGTTTCTGCAATGCTTACAATTCTTGCTTTTATTTTATTGAGCATTTGTACAACTCATACAATGGTTCCCCAAAAAACCCAGTCCCTCCATGCCCCTACTCCTCACTAGAACTCATTCATTACAACATCCAAGTTAAACTCTATCCAGTCAAGCTCCGAAACCCAGATGTCTTTCTGTGCAGGATCCACCAGAGTCTAGTAAGCATATCTAGGATTCCTAGATAAGGCATACTCTTCCTCAACAAACAGCCCTCAGTCTCCTATAATTTTCAATCCAGGGTCAGTGTCCCACCCATTTTTCTTGCTCCGCTTTGAAAACTTGTCCCAGTTGGTATGGGTCCCTTGTCTCTGCCTACATTGCCACAGGTTTACATGGGAAAGCTTATAATCCATTGTAAGTCACTGCTTCTCTACATTCATGCACCAGCCCTGGGTCTTAGAATCTTTCTACCCCATTTTTCTTCTGCAATGATCCCTGATCCATAGGTAGGTGAGATTTAATATAGGGGCCCCATCCAGGGGTACACACTCTGGGGGCTCCCATTCTTTGGAGGTTGGCTAGTTGTGGCCTTCTGTTTATATCACACTCTATTGTGTACAGAAGCATTACTGGCAAGAATTGAGGGATACATTAGTTTTCTTTCTACCCCTCATTCTGTGTGCAGAGGTTCAATTGTAGATTTGCCTCCTAGAAAGGGTTTTTTTTTTTCCAGATGTATATGTTCTGTGTCTGACCAATTGTTGGATTCTACAGTAGTCTCCATCTTTTGCACAGATTAGCTTTTTTGATGAGTGTCTGTAAATATAAGATACCATAGTTAGTGTATGGTAAGAAATTTCATTTGTCTAGAGATATGACTTCCATAGGCTTTTCCCACCAGCAGTGGATGAGTGTTACCCTGTCCCCACAACTTCTCCAGCATTTGGTATCTTTTGTTTTCTTGATACTAGGCAGTCTTTTTGGAGTGAAATGATATCTTAAAGTAGTTTTAATTTGCATTGCCTTAATTATTAGTGATGTTGAACACTTTTTAAAGATGTTTCTCAGCCATCTTTACTTCCTCACTTGTGAAGTCTCTGTTCAGCTCTTTACTCCATATTCTGAGGAAGTCATTTGTTTTATTCTTTGTTTTTTGAGAAGTTTATATCTTCTGGATGATAAAGCTCCATCAGATGTATCGCTGGTGAAGGTTTCCTCCAACTCTGTGGGTTTTCTCTTCACTTCATTGTTTCTTTCATTATACAAAAGCTCTTGAGTTTAATGAGGTCCCACTTGTTACAACTTTTAACATAAATGCATGTTGGATTTTTGTCAAAAGCCTTTTCTGCCTTTACTGAGATAACCATGTGATTTTTTCTTTATGTCCATTTATATGTTTTGTGACATTTGCTGACTTATGTATGTTGAACCATCCTTACATCTCTCAAATAAAGCCTACCTAATCATGGTCAATGATCTTTTTGATGTGCATCTACATGTGGTTTGTGAGTACTTTGTTGAATATTTTTGCATCTATGTTCTCAAGAATATGGGCCTATAGTTTTCTTTCTTTGTTGTATCATTGACTTACTTTGGTATTAGGGTGATGATGCTTCATAGAAGGGGTTTGGAAGTTCTTCTGTTTCTCTTTTTGAACAGTTTGTAGGTCTTCTTTGTCTGGTAGAATTCTCCTGTAAAGTTGTCTGGGCCTGGGATCTTTTTAGTTGAGAGGTTTTGTATTGCTGTTTCAATTTTCCTCCTTTGTTATGGGTCTGTTTAAGCTGTTGACCTCTTCTTAGTTTAACTTTGGTGGTGTCCATGTCTCTAGAAATTCATTCATTTCATTTAGATTTGCAAATTTAATGGAGTATAGATTTTGAAGTATTCTTTTACTATGTTCTGTTTTTTTTTTTTTTTTTTGGTGTCTGTTGTGATGTTCCCTATTTTGTCTCTGATTTCATTGATTGGTATTTGCTCTTTCTTTCCTTTGGTGAGCTGTGCCAAAGGTCTGTCTATCTGGTTTAGCCTTTGAAAGAACCAGCTCTTAGATTCATTGATTTTTTTGTATTATTTGCTTTGTTTCCATTTTATTAATTTCTCCTTTGATTTTTGTTATTTCTTCTCATCTTCTAGGTTTGGGGTTCATTTGTTTGTGCCTTTTCAGAGTCTTGAGTTGTGCTGTTAAGTCTTTTACTTGTGCTCTTTCTCATTTTTTTTTTTAATGCAGGTACTAAGAGGTATAAATTTCCCTCTTAGGACTGCTTTGAAGGTATCTCAGAGGTTTTGTTCTCATTTTTGTTTAGTCCCAGGAATACTTTTATTTCTTTCTTAATTTTTTCTTTAACCCATTGATCATTTAGGAGTGTGTTGTTTAATCTCCATGAGTTCCTGTGGCTTTTGGAGCTTCTTTTGCTGTTGATTATAAGCTTTATTACACTGTGGTCTGATAGAATGCATGGAATTATTTCAACTTTTTGAATTTGTTGAGTTTGTTTTGTGTCCCAAAATGTGATCAGTTTTAGAAAAGCTTGTGTGCACTGCGGTATGGAAAGTGGATTCTTTCCTGGTGTGGTGGTGCATGACTTTAATCCTAGCATTTGGGAGGCAGAGGTAGGTGGATCTTTGTGAGTTCAAGGCCAGCCTGGTCTACAGAGCAAGTTCCAGGCCAGCTGGGGCTACAGGGAGACTCTGTCTCAAAAATACCAGGATAAAAAAAAAGGAAAGTGAATTCTTTCGTGGGTAGGTGGAATATTCTCTAGATGTGTCAGGTCCATTTCTTGTAAGGTGTTATTTAATTCATATTCCTGTCTGTTTATTACTTATCCAGTTGATCTGTCTATTGAAGAGAGTGGGGTATTGAAATCATTTACTCTTATTGAATTGGGGTTAATCTATTTTTTATAGTCCTGGAGTAATATTTTTATGAATTTGAGTGCACCAGAATTTGGTGCATATATATATTCATGATTGTAATTGTTCCTTTGATTAGAATGAAGTGACCATCTTTATCTCTTCTGACTAGTTTTAATTTCAAGTCTATTTTGTCAGATATTAGAATTGTAACACCTGCTTGCTTTTTACAGCCGTTTGCTTGTAATATTTTTTTCTATCCTTTCACCCTAAGGTGGAGTCTATCCTAGAAGGTGAGATGAGTTTCTTGAAGAGAACAAAAAGATGGGTTTTCTTTCTTGATCCATTCTGCTCATCTGTGTCTTTTGACAGGGGAATTGAGGCCTTTGATATTTAATGTTATTATTGAAAGCTGTGTATCGGATACTGTCATTTTAGTTTCTTTATGTTTGTGGACATATTTTGTGTTTCCATTATTATACCTTTAATTTTTTCTTTCTGTAGCTTTTTGAGTATACTCATTCCTATCTTCGATCCTTTGTATTGCTTTGAGTATTCTCTGTCGGGTTGGTTTGGTAGACATGAATTCTTTCAGTCTATTCATGTTATGTGAAATCTTCCATTCCCCTTCAACCTTGGTAAATATTTTTTTATAATTTATTTTTTATTTTTTAAAATTTATTTATTTATATGTTTTTTATCAAATCTAGACCCATGCCCCCACCCCCATCCTCCTACCCCACCAGGGCTCATGCATTCTGCCAAACATGCTTTTCATCTCTTTCTCAGTCTTTCTCAATATTCTCCATATGGAAGTTGACAGTTTTGAGCAGAAGTTCGGTAAATAGTTTTGATGGATAAAGTAATCAGGGTTGGCATCTATGGTCATTTAGAACTGGGAATACTTTGGTCCAGGCCCTTCTCCTTTTCTTAGTTTACATTGAAAAAGTTAGCTCTAACTCTGATGGGTTTTCCTTCATATTTAACTTGTTGGGTTTTGCCAGCAACTTTCAATATCTTCTCTTTGTTCTGTATATTCAATGATTTTAATATGAGATGCCATGGCAATTTTCCATTCTGATCACATCTAATTGGTGTTCTATGGTTTTTTTCTTAATCAACATTTTCTTCTATAATCCTGCTGAAGACCTGTTCAATGGCATTGGCCTGAGAGTCTTCTGCTAGTGTGTACCTATAATTCACAGATTTAGTCTTCTCATGTTGTCCCATACTTCCTGTACATTCCATTCCTGTGTTTTAAAAATCTTTACATATTCTTTGCTCAAAGTGTCCAGATCTTCCACTTCGTTCGTTATCCAGTCTTGATATTATATTTTCCGTTTCATTCATTCTGCTTGTGAGGCTTTTTGCTGTTGCTTCCAATTGGCTTATTGGGTTTTTTGGTTTCATCTTTATTTCTGTTTGTGTTTTACTAACTATTCCTATCTCTGTTTTGAATTCATTTTTCAAGTCATAAATTGTTTTTGATATTTCATTAAACTGCATATATATATATTCTTGAGTTTCTGTCACAAGTTTATGCCTTTCTTCTTTGTATTATTGCATCTTCTTTAAGTACTTTGATCATGTTTAATACTGTTCTTTCAAATTCTAAGCCCAGCTGTTCCTTGGGATGGTTCTCATTGTAGTGCACTTCTGTAGGATTAGTGGGTTTTGTTGGTGACATAATCTTTTGGTTTTACATATTATTCATGTTTTAGTGCTGCTGTTTAGGCATACAGATGTTCTTTGTTGGTTATGTGTCTGGTAGGAACTTAAATTCTGCTTTTGTTTAATTGAATTTTGGTCTGTTTATATTGCTTATGTAGCTTGGCTTCTTTTTGTTAAGAGCCCTAGATGGGCAGATCTGTATAGCAGTTCAAGAGCCAGGTTAGATGAGGTTTGGCTCCACCTGAGGGGATACTCAGCTATCTAGGCTAGGGGTTTTAGCTAGTCTGGGTTAGGGAGTTTGTCCAGAGTTCTGAAGTGGAGGAATTGGAGCCTGGCTGGATCCAAAGGTGGCAGAGGACAGGATGGGGGAGGAGAAGAGGAACTGGATAGCGAGGCAGGTGGGTAGGGTCTGAGTTACCAGGGCCCTAGGTGGACAGTACTGTCCAGCAGTCTGGGAACCAGGGGAGATGGGGTTTGGGAACATCTGAGATCTGTGCAAGGGTGTTTAGGGAGTCTGGGTTACAGAGTTTACCAGAGATCTGAGGCAGAAGAACTGGTGCCTGCCTGGATTCAAGGTTGCTAGGTGACAGGGTCTGTACTGTGTTCTTTAATCACTCCTCTCAGGTTAATTTTCCCCATAGCTTATACATCTCTACTTCCACTTTTGCTTCTCACAATTATATTGTTTTTTGAGAACCAGATAAAATGTCATATACATTATGAAACCATTAGTAAATCATCCCAGTTTAAGAGACACCTTTATCCTTCAAAGTCCTTTTGACCCCAGATTCTATTTCCAGAATGACACATAGTACATTCTGCCTTAAGTGGGATTCATTATGTAATTATAACTCTTACAAAAACCATTAGCTCCTCTCTTCAGGAAACTAGGGTCTTATTAAGGTCTCTACATACCGGAAGCTGAGTACAGCTTCTTTTCATTTATTTCTTTTTTGTTGTTGTTGAAATACATCCACTACAGATATGGCTTACCAGTGATGGTCAAATACAATTTTTTATAAAATTTTAGAGCAATATACAGTTGGGAGTGGTAGCTATGTCCTTTATGTTATTTTAACACAGAGAAATACTTTCAATAATATTGTAAAACAGTTGTGCCTAATACAAAGAGAAGTAAAAATAAATCAAACTATAAGATTTGGAAGAATAATGTAATTGGTTTTGCTCAAGGTTTTTGTTGAATGGAACCATCCACTTGTTCTTAGAAGAACAATTTCCTCAAACCTATACTCCTAGTGATTTTTTAATTTTTTGACTTTCAAGGATCATGTTTTTATAAGGGAAGCATTTTTTAGGTCTTAAACTATTTTGGTTTATTGTAAACTGAAATTAGTTTAAAGTATGAGAGAAATAAGAGTAAGTAAAATTATTTGTTAAAAACTACATATAATTGTTCTTATTGGGTTATCAAGTTAATGTTCTATGAATAATATTAATAATAATAATAATAATAATAATAAATATCATTTCTTAGTAGTCTAGTGTTTTCTATTTGGTTCTCTACTTCCTGTAAGATCCAACATCTTTAAAAAGAAATAATTGTTTTTGTGTTTAACATATGATGCTATTCTCTCCTTAAACTTAAGTTTTCCTGTGATTTGACTGGTTTATTTTATTACTCAGTTGAAATAAAATCTTCATGAAGCAATACTTACTATGTAGACATACTCTGATACTTCTCATTTTCTTCAAATGCAATAAAATGTTAGTTGTGATCCATTAAATCAAGTTCACAAGCCCTACTTCTCAAAGCCTGCAATTAAAAGACTCAGCTCTCAAAGCCTGAGCTAATTTTAGTCTTGATTTTAACCACTATCTCCAAAACAGACTTCTATTTTAATTCTTTGTTCTTTTCCTGATCCTTAATGTCTCCATGCCCTTACAGTATTACATCTGGATTCATATGGTAGTTGGCTCACTGGTCTTTTCTTCTCTCTTTCCTCAGCCCATAGCTTTTTGTAATGCATGCAGCATGCCAGCCTTCCACTGTCACATGTAGCATCTGACACTACAAAGAAGCACTTTTCTATGAATACTTTCTGAATGATTGAACACTTAAATTCCCCCAGACTTTAGCAAATAAGGCAATTATCACCATCTACTAGCATTAGCATTTTTCGGGAAGTATTTTGGACTCTTTACCTTTCACAATATTGAATATAGTAAGTACTCTCTTACTTGCTTGATAGATGAAGCAACTGAAACTAAAAGAGGCTTAATTACCTTTGAGAAATCACACAGTTTCTCACAGGCAGCACTGGCATTTGAACTTCCAGCTCTGGAGTTCAGGCATAGGAGCACCTGTAAATTTGACAATCTCTTGATAATCTCTCTCACCTACTTCCCCCACCCCCTCAAATGGGGTAGCTAGACAGATTTAAAGAGGTATATGAAGGGAACTATATGGCCTGAAAAGGTTAACTCACTCAACTTTTATCTTAATTGCTGCCTTTTATCATGTTCTCATTATTACTTAAAAATATATCTCTAGCCAGGTGTGGTGGCACACGCCTTTAATCCCAGCACTTGGGAGGCAGAGGCAGGAGGATCTCTGTGAGTTCAAGGCCAACCTGGTCTACAGAGCAAGTTCCAGGCCAGCTGGGACTACAAGGAGACCCTGTGTCAAAAAGACAAATATATATATATATATATATATATATATATATATATTCACGTATTTTTCACTTGAGAAATTTCTATACCTCTTTTGAGCAAAATCTGATGATATTTAGTTGAATATAAAATTTTGTTATAAGAAGTGGCTATCTGAGCTGGGCATGGCACAGGCCTTTAATCCAAGCAATGAAGAGGATAAGGCACAAAGACCCCAAATTTGAGACTTGCACAACCTATAGATTGACAACTTTTCTTAACTCACTTCTCTCCCTAAAAATTCAAAAAAGAAATAGATACCTGAAAATTTTCTATTGTCCTTGTTTATGAAGATTTCTGCTTTAATATGAATTATTGTCTAGGCATATAAATATATTTGAAGGTATCAGTAATGTATATTTCTTTTTTATTGCCTGTTTTTATTGGTAATTTTCAAAAGTTAACAAGATTAAAGTAACACTTTGCAAAATCTGAGGCAATCTAGATTTTAAATATTTATTTATGTGTATGTGTATTTGCATGAATATATGTGTACCTCACTGTAGGATCCCACATAGGCAAGATGAGGGCATCAGTTTGCCCTGAAACTGGAGTTATAGGTAGCTATGAGCCACCATGTGGGTATTGGGAAAAAAAGCCCAGGTTCCAGGCCCAGGAAAAATATTTTAAAATCCAGTTTAAACTGTAATGGACAAAATTCAGGCAATTACAAGCCTTTGTGAGGCTGTGGGGCATTAAAGATTATTAATATCCCTCCTGGCCTGGATAGTTCATCCCTTGTATAATTTATCTAAAAAGGAATAACATGGGATTAGACTAAAGCAGCTGAATGAGTGTCTGTAGCTGCCAAGCAGGCTGTAGGCCAAGCACAGATGCTTAGGACTATTGACCAGACCCAACCATTTGAGTTGAATATGGGCATTGATGACAGTCTTTGGTTGAGGCCTGTGGCAACATATTGGAAGAAACAAGTACCCATATGTTAAGTGTAGAAGGAGAATAAGATCCACTACACTTTTATTGAGAAGTAGTTAGCAGCAATGTATGCAGCCTTACAGGGTGGTGAGTTCATCACTGGGGAGAGATAGTCTTGTGGGCACTGTCAGATGGGTAAGGTCTTCAAAATGAAGAGTATCTCAAATTTTCCTTTGCCTAAGTTAGGAACTTACCCAAACCAGAGGGGAGCATTAGGTAGTAGTCTCCTAATGGCTAAGTTATAAGAGGTCTGGGAGCAATAGACTGTGCCACAAGAAATGGAGCCCATAGAGCCAAGTTTCTATTGAAGAGGGACAACTCTGCCCCCTGATGCCTAGTATACTGCTGGTTCCAGCAAGGACAGCAGCACTAGTGTAACTAACTATCCTCAGTATTTGAACATATATGAGTCAGTCAAAGTAGGTAAGGGATTGGTAGTAATGAATTGCCCCCTTCATACATATATCAGTAATCAAGCAGTATACAGGGGGATACTGTGGATCCCCACATGACACCTCCAGGACTAGTATGTTGGTCACTGGCTCTTGTGGGCCTGCACATGTGGGAAGGCTTGTGGTGTGTAGGAAAACAGAAGTCTATGAGAATTTATCATGTGGAAGGTCATAAACCACTGCTCAGCCCAGGGGATGATGAAGATGAGGCATTATCCAGTGTTTGGTGGCTATAAAGTCCAGTAATAGAGGATACTGCTGGGTAACTACACCCACCAATCACTCGGGCATGCAGGAAAGAACAAGATGCAGGGAAATCCCAATGGAGACTGGGCCTCTTCCAGGAAGTGATATAGAATGCCTCTGGGCAATGTCCAGTTTCTGCCCAGGAAGCCCCCAAGCAGGAGTTAACTGGAGATCCCCCCCTAGAGCAATGATAAGACAGTATCTACACTAACCAAAACTGGACCCCATAATTTTAGCAGGCACAACTTTTTTTTGCCATATGCTGTTGATCTTCATCTTGTAGCTGTGGACTGTAGGTCCAAGTGTTCCTGTGTGCCTATTCCAATAAACTGCCTGTCTGAAAGGGATGAAATGGAGGAAATCAAGGCCATGAGGACATGCTTATGTTTAGATAACATGGTACTGATATAGATTTCCAACCAGCGTAAGCCATCTGGAGGCATATGACTTAGTACAAAATGGCTTGCACTGGATGTCTGGGAACCCCAATGGTAAACACTGATGAAATTACCAGTTTGAGTAAAAAGCTACCTTTGTGTGGTTTCCTATAAAAAGCCCTGGGTCAAAGAGTATATCCACTCTTGCCCCATGTCCACCTGCCCAGGGGCCTGTGTGCCTTAACCTGGAGAAAATAAAGCATGTCTCATTTTCTAGTGTCTCCATCAATTATCTTTAATGTCCTGGCTCCTCTCCACTCCTCTGTTTGTGCCCCCTCAAACTCTGCCTCCATGCGTGTGTGCAGAGGATGATTGCATGGGGGCATGCACATATGGCTCGACACCAGAAGACCACGTTAAGAGCCTGTGTGTGAGTTCTAGTCTTGCTCAGCAAGTGCCTTTACTCACTGAGCCATTTCACTGGTTCCAGAAAAATCTCTTGACAAAAGTCAATATCCATTCATTATAAAAGCACTGAAGAATGTAGAACAGAAGAAATATGTTTCAACATAAGAAAGTCTTGGGGCTGGAGAGATGGCTCAGTAGTTAAAAGCCTGGTTGCTTCTGCAGAAGACCAATGTTAGGTCCCTAGAACTCACATGGTGGCTAACGACCATTCTTAACTCCAGTTCCAGGGGGTCCGATGCCCTCTCTGGGCATTTCATGACATAGATGCAGTTACATACTTGCAGGCAATACATTCGTACACATAAAATAAAAATAAATATTTTTTTAAAAGAAAGTCCATATATGACAAACCTTATATATACTAAATGGGGAGAAAATGAAAACATGTGCTTCAAAATCAGGAATTAGATAAGTCTCTCCACTCTTTTTCAATATAGTGCTTGAAGACATGAAAAAGGGGGTAGAAAGAGGAAGTGAAGAAGTCAAATTATTCTTATTTGCAGATGACATGATCCTGCACCTGAATGTCTTGAATGTTCTGAGGAAATGCCTAGACATGATATATATGCATATCAGTAGCATATAATATCATCATATAAAATCAGTACCCCACAGTATCTCTGTAGGCACATATATGTGACATGTGTGTGCAAGTGTGTACTTGCAAGTGAAGGCCAGTGGTGAATACTGGGCCCCTGCAGCTAACCAGTAGGCTAGGCTGGCTGGTCAGTAAGCTCAGAGGTCTGCATGTAATTTCCAGTACTGGGATTACAGAAGTATGCTACTTTCTGCTTTACTTGAATGCTAAAGATCAAACTTAAGTCCTCCTGCTTGTGTGGCAAGCACTTCACCGAAAAAGCCATCTTCCCAGTACAGTGGCCTTTGTATATACCAGTAATGAGCATGCTGAGTGGTAAAAGAATTCCACAATCCCACTCCTAATAGTCTCACAAAACCACCAACCAATAAAGCAAATGAACAAACAAATATGACCTAGGAGATGGAAGACCTCGACAATGAAAACATTTAAAGCCTGAAGAAATATATTGAGAAAAAACAGAAGATGGAAAGGCGTCCCATGTCCATGGATCAACAGGATTAATAACATTATTATATTACTGAAAGTGATCTACAAATTCAATGCAATGGTCATAAAAAAATCCCATTGACATTCTTCACAAAAGCAGAAAAAAATCCTAAAGTTCACATGCAAGCGCAAAAGTCCCTGAACATACAAAACAATCCTGAGCAAAAGAAGCAACTCCTAATGTATCCCTGTGCATGATTTCAAATTGCCTTACAGAGCCATTGTAACTAAATAGCATGGTACCAGTATGAGAGCAGACATACAGAAGAGTTTCCAGGTATAAATCCACACAGCTATATAGCCTTCTGATACTCTAAAAAGGGTCCAAGAATCTCTTTCAGAGAAAAGAAAATGTCTTTGGCAAATCATGCTGAGAAAACTTGATATTTGTATGTAGAAGACTAAGATTACTTTCCCTCACCCCATACAAAAGCCAGTTGAAAAATGCACCAAAGACATTAATGTAAAACTAAAATACTAGGAAAATACAGAGCAAGCACTTAGAGACAAGATATTAGTGAAAGGGATTGTAATAACTCAGGATATAATAGCAAGAATTAACAAATGATACAACACAGCACAAGACCAGCATGTGCCCCACTGGGCGAGTGGACTTCACTCATGTCCTGCAGAACACCAACCTGCAAAAGACCAAGGGAGACCTGCCTGCCTGGGGGCTTTGGGCACTCCTATGCCCCGTGGAGGCCTGGTATCACCCGGGACCTTCCAACTTTCCTGTCCCAGAGTGGGATGTGGGTGGAGTTAGACACGCACCGCACAGCACAAGACCAGCGTGTGCCCCGCTGGACAAGCGGACTTCACCCATGTCCTGCAGAGCACCAACCTGTAAAAGACCAGCCTAGGGAAGTGGTGGTGCAGAGGATCTAGCTGTGCAGCCAATGTTGAGGCACCAGAACCCAAATAAATAAATAAACAAACAAATCCACATGCTAAAGACACACACACACAAAAAGAACGAATAGTTTTTAATAAGTTACTCTATATTACTTTATGGTGTGTATGTGTAGATTTTTTTAGCACTGTTTCTGTTGGCATTTTTGTCATCATATTATGGCCTACAGGTTTGTATTCTACATTTTAATTTTAACACTGTTTTGTTATCTTTTTATTAGATACTGCTATTGAAGCATGGCCACAAATCTGGATACTCTAAAAGATACAGTTGACTAAAATACTAATTACACTTCTGAACCATGGCCTCACCCAATAGAATGCAAAAAATGGTGCTGAATTTATTGGTGACCAGACTTTTTCTGTTTTCCCTTTGTACCTGCAGAATAAAGGTGATCAATAAAAAGTACTGTGTTAGGTGGTGAGGTTCTGCCTATCTTTCTTGTTCCTTGGCTGTCTTCAAGCAATAGTTTGCAACTTCGCTTATCTTTATTAAATTAAGTCTTATGGTAGTTAATTTTCAAGTCACTTTGTATTTGTAGACTGCTTTTTGATAAAGACATTGACCACATTTTCAGTCTTTTGTATGCTATTTATTTGAACTATATTACCATTTCAAAATGAATATAAGCAATTATATCTAGCTTTTGGTGGTATTATATACATTATTTAAGCTCACAAAAAGTTAACCAAATTCAATAGCTTTGTTTTGTTCATAACTGTAACAAAGCTAAAATTTGCCAAAATCTTTCAGGAATGTTCCTCTGCATGCAGATTTTGATATATATCAACATATATCCTCATTTCCTTACCTGTAGACAATCCCCCATGCCTGCTGGAGAATTTCGTGGTCTGACCAAAGGATGGGTGAGAGGTGCAGAGTGAAGGCACAGACCCTTGGAGTCAGGTGAATGCAGATAGAGTGCAAGCTGTCGTGGACTCGTTTATTGGGGGCAGAGTTATGTACTGTTCAAATTCCTGCTTGTGATTGGTCCAGGTCTGCAATGCTGCTTGTATGGTCTCACATGCCTAGATCAGGTTAGGTTGAAGAGGGACAAGCTCTGCGCATGTGTAATTCTCAGCATACTGGCTATATCACACTTACCTACTGCAAGTGGCAACACTTACAGATATTTATACATGAACATCTAAAAATTATAAACTTTTACAAAGATTTGTGGTCCCGTTTCTCTCTGACACTATTCCTCATAATATCCATTTATTTTTAATAAAAATTCAATGAGAATTCTCTTATAGATAGCTTTCACTCTCATCCTACAATCCATTGTTTATGTAATATATATATGCATATATATAAACTTACTTGTGAAAGATTTCTTTGAGCTTTATAATTAGAATTTTAGTTTCATGCACTTGAATTTACTCTAGCTAGTTTACACAGAAATGACTCATCCATGGCTCTTAACAGCTCACACAAACTTTCTGATTAATGAATGAAGAGACATAAATAATTGGACCCAAGAGGGAATCTGCTGGCCTGCTCCATAGCTCAGATGTACTAGCTTCCCTGTCTCTGTCTCTGTCTGTCTGTCTGTCTGTCTGTCTGTCTGGTTTTAGACATTGTCTTGCTGTATCACCCAGCCTCCCAAATACTGTCCTGCCACAGCCTCCCAAATACTGATGGACGGTAAAGCAGTGTGCTACCATGCCCAGCTGCAATAAGGTATTTGCCAGGTAAACATTATGGAAAATAAGGGATGAAGGAATACCCATAGACTAAAAGGAACTTAAATTATCTTAAATTATATTTTTAAAAATAGGACAATTTAATTTCTTTCTCTCTGTCTCCCTTTTTTATTTTTTTGGTTTGGTCTCCTTAAGACAGGGTATCCCTGTACCCCCAGCTGTTCTGGAACTTGCTATGTAGACCAGGCTGGCCTTGAATTCACAGAGATCCACCTGCTTCAGCCTCCTGACTGCTGGAATTAAAGGCACATGCCACCACAACTGGCAGAATAGGACAATTAAAAAACGGGGCAGGGGCTGGAGAGATGGCCTAGCGGTTAAGAGCGCCGACCGCTCTTACAGAGGACCCGGGTTCGATCCCCAGCACCCACATGGCGGCCAAAAACCATCTGAAACTCCAATTCCAGGAGAACTCCAGTTCCAGGGGAATCTGAGACCCTCTTCTGACCTCCGTGGTGTTGCACGACATGGGTGCACAGACCTGCATGCAGACAGTGCATTCATACACATACAGAAATAAATAAAATTAAATAAAAAAATCTTAAAAAATGGGGCAAAATTAAACTATAATATCTGAAATTGCATGCTTAGTTGATAAAACAATGAAACAGAAGGAGATGGTTATTATGAATATCAGAACAGGCTAAATTTGGGGGAACAAATAGAAACAAATCTGTCATGATTAATTCTACCATGTACTATCAAATGGTATCCTAAAAGTTAATAGAGGAGAGATCTCCTGAGACCAGCTGAGGCAAGCGCAGGTAGGTAAGCAGCAGCTGGGTGCTTCAGCAAGGCTGATTGCTGATTGATTTAATATAGTTAATCCGTTAATCCAGTTGTCTTTGGTTTACTTGGCTTTTGTGGCTGTGGGGGCGGAGTTATCCTCCCAGCTGGTATAAAAGGTGGTATTGTGCGAGTCTTGAGATCTGAGATCTCCCGAGACCAGCTGAGGCAAGTGCAATAGCCCACCCACAGCCCCCCCCCCCCCCCCGCCGACAAGGGAATGAAAAGGGATCTGCAAAGGGCAACA
>VZQC01014631.1:162385-198670 GCA_009823505.1 Rhizomys pruinosus | reverse complement strand
CTACACAGGAGGGATCTCTATACCAGATTTTAAACTATACTACAGGGCTATAGTCATAAAAACAGCCTGGTACTGGCACAAAAACAGACCTGTTGACCAATGGAACAAAACCGAAGATCCAAATCTGAGCACATACAATTTCAGCCATCTCATATTTGACAAGGGGGCCAAGAAGCCACAATGGAGAAAAGACAGCATCTTCAGCAAGTGGTGTTGGCAAAACTGGATCACCACTTGTAGAAGAATGAAATTAAACCCCTACCTCTCACCCTGTACAAAAGTCAACTCCAGATGGATTAAAGACCTCAACGTGAAACCCCAAACTCTGAAGGTGATAGAAGAAAAAGTTGGCAGCAGACTACAAGACATAGGCGTAGGAAAAGACTTCCTAAATCAGACAGCAGCTGCACAAGAATTAAGGTCGACAATTGACAAATGGGACCTCATTAAACTCAAAAGCTTCTGTACATCAAAAGAAACAATCAAGGAAGTGAAGAGAAATCCCACAGAGTGGGAGGAAACCTTCACTGCAGAAACATCTGACAAAGCATTGATTTCCAGAATATATAAACTACTCAAAAAACAAAGAAGAAAGAAAACAAATGACCCACTCAATAGATGGAGCAAAGAGCTGAACAGAGACTTCACAAGTGAGGAATTAGAGATGTCTGAGAAACACCTTAAGAAGTGTTCAACATCACTAATCATTAAGAAAATGCAAATCAAAACCACTTTAAGATATCATCTTACTCCAATAAGACTGGCTAGGATCAAGAAAACAAATGATACCAAGTGCTGGAGAGGTTGTGGGGAAAGGCGAAAACTCATCCACTGCTGGTGGGAATGTAAACTTATACAACCACTATGCAGCAGTAAAGAAAGACAACATCTTGAGCTTTGCAGGAAAATGGCTGGAGCTAGAGGACATCATGCCTGAGTGAAGTAACACAGTCCCAGAAAAACAAATGGTGAATGGTATCCCTCATCTGTGGATGCTAGTGCCAATTTCCTCATTGTAAGTATTTCTTGTGCATGGCCCCTTGAGCTTTTGTCCAAAGCAGTTGGGAGTGATGCATATTGGAAACAAGAACAACGACAACAACAACAGAAAGGACTGCATCGAAGAACTGACTGAAACAATGAACTTCTGCTCAAAACAGCCACCTTCCACATGGAGAGTATTGAGAAAGACCAAGAAAGAGATGAAAAGTATGTTTGGCAGAATGCATGAGCTCTGGTGGGGTGGGGGAATGGGGGGGACACGGGTCTAGATTAGATAATAAATAAATAAATAAATAAATAAATTAATAAAATGAAATAAAAAAGACTAATACAAAAAAGATAAGAAAAAAAGAGGAAAAAAATGTTAATGGAAGAATAAATTAATTTACAGTTATTGAAAAAATAAAGTAAATTCCAGCATAGACATGAGGACATGGGTAAGAAATCCTAAACCTCTAAGCTCACCTGAGCTTGTATATCACAGCAGGGGCTAGCAGAGCTATTCAACTTGGAGGGGTCCCTCTTTTTCCTTCTCTGCTTCCTCTTCTTAGTTTTTAAAGACCTTGTTTCAGGAGCTCTTGTTTTGGAGCTTCGTGGTCAGGGTTCAAGATTGTAGAGTTTTTCAAGATGTAAGGGGAAGGTCATTAGTGAACAGAACTTGGGAGACCAATTGTCCCTCCAGGATATTGGCATCCAGACCAGTAAATTTAGAAACAGCCTCCCAGGCAGGACATCTCTTCCAGTTAACTGCAGAGGGGGTAGGAGACTCACCTTAGGAAAGTTTCAGATCACTGAAGTTACAGAGAACAAGAAATGTATGGTGTGTTCGATAGCTTTAGCTGTCAGCCTGACATATCTGAGTAGATGGATCCTCAACTAGGGAACTCCTTCCATTGTCCAGGATTATGGCCATGTCTATGGGACATGTCTGGTCTACAGAGTGATTTCCAGGTCAGCTGGGCTACAGGGAGACCCTGTCTCATAAAGACCAAAACAAAACAAAACAAAAAAAAAGGTTGATCACAGGCCAGGGGAACAAACAAGAAAATAGTTAGCCTCCACTGCCTGTGCTTTGGTTTTTGCCTCCAGGTTCCTGCTCTGAGATCCTACTCTAGGCTCCTTCAGTGATGAACCCAGGAGATAAGTCAAATAAACCTTTCTTCCCAAAGTTGGTATTTCAGAATGTTTTGTCACAGCTCTTGAAGGCAAACTAGAATAGAAATTGTTACCAGAGAGTGGAATATTGCTGTGACAGACCTGACCCAGGTGTTTTGGGAGGATTGTGGAAAAGTTTGAAACTTTGGGCTGGAAAAGTCATTGAATGGTTAGAGTTTAGTGAGCCTTTCCTGTAGTCCTTGGAGCAGTTCTTTTAAAAGAGGTGTAGACAATTGAGGCTTGGCTTGTGAAGCTTCTAAGGGAAGTGGAGACTATCAGGGCTGTTTGTGTTATAGTTACATTGAGAATCTATGTTATCTGGTAAGCTGGGGCTGAAGAATCAGCTATGATTAAGTAGAGACCAGAACCACTAAAGTGAAACCTTTGCTTTACTGGGATTGATGCCATTTAACTTGGGCTGAAAAATCATCTGTGAGTAACAAGAAACCAGCATCTTTGTGGCAACATCTTCTGGGAAGTATTTCTTGAGGGTCAGCACACAGAAGCTGTAGTTCAGAGGTGGCCTGAGCCTTCACCTCAAGTAGGAAGCATCTTCCGAAATGGCCTGGAGTTTCAAGTGTGAAGAGGTCACAGATAGCATCTGAGGCTTGGTACCCTGAGAGGCCAGAAGAGCCCATTAGTGAAGGTGCAGCCTCAGTTTCAGTGGATATCCAAGCTTTTTGGAGATGCTAGGACCATGGGATGACCACCAAGGGAAACAGCAAGTATGATGTGGATGACAGAGGCAGAGAAGTGAAGATCCTGGTGAAGGAATCCCAGATGTTCGGCCTTGAGCTACTTTGTTGGACTTTGGTTTTGTTTAAGAGTGCCCAATTCTTCCCTCTTGAAATAAAATAGTACTTAATATTTTGCAAGACCCCACAGTTGAGAGACTTTTGAAAGTCTGAATTTTTAAAGTGTTTGAGATTTTTTAAAGACTGTGGGGTTAAGTTGTACTGTGATGTTAATATTAATATTAACATCATACCTTGGGGATAAGAAATGGAAAGGTTCTGGTTTAATAGTCATGTATTTATGTGTCTATTCGAGAAAGGGTCAATTGTGCTAGATAGCTTTAATTGTCAAGTTGACACACCTGGGTAGAGGGAGCCTCAATTGGGGAGTTGTGTCCATTGAGCTGGCCTGTGGTCATATTTTTGGGGCATTTTCTTGATTGCTGAACAATGTGAGAGGACCCAGACCACTGTGGGTGCCCCCCTGGGCAGGTGTGCCTGTAATGTATGAACAGTGGAAAACACCAGTAAGTATTGTTTCTCTATGGCCTGTTGTCCGGAATTCCTACCTTGGGCTCCTTCAGTGATGAACTTATGTAAGCCAAATAAACCCTTCCCTTCTCCCAAAGAGAAATCCCAACCCAATATAAGGAATTTTTGGCAATTGAGGGCTCCTGGGAGCAGGAGGAGACTGTGTGTTACATGAATGGGACTCTTGGTAGGCCCAGTGCATAGACCCACACTGAAGGACATTTAGAGATACAAATCAGACTCTGTAGGCTGTATTGTATGCATGAGAGTATATTAATTGGGTGGGACCAGTGGAGGGAGGTGTGGATGATGGAGGGAGTACCATCAAAGTATATTATATGATGATTGCAAAAATTTGATAAAATTAATAATAATAAGGCAAATATATATAATTTCTCTTTTAATTAAGTGTTAAACATTAAATACAAAAATACCCTGAAAATTTATTTTTATTTTATTTTATTTTATTTTATTTTTTGGTCTTTTTGAGACAGGGTCTCCCTGTAGTCCCAGCTGTCCTTGAGCTCACTCTGTAGACCAGGCTGTCCTTGAACTCACAGAGATCTGCCTGCCTCTGCCTTCCAAGTGCTAGGATTAAAGACATGCACCACCACGCCTGGCTAAAATTTAAATGTTAAATCGATACACATAATTATGAAGATTATTGTCAAAAGCATGGAAATCTTGGCCTAGGTAAAGTGTCATGAGTTGAAGTGTTATCTCTGTGCCTTTTATTTTTTATTTTTATTTTTTTAAATTTTTTAAATTAATTTTTATTTATTTATGTATGTGTATGAATGTACTGTCTGCATGCAAGTTTGTGCACCCATGTCGTGCAATGCCACGGAGGTCAGAAGAGGGTCTCGGATTCCCCTGGAATTGGAGTTCTCCTGGAATTGGAGTTTCAGATGGTTCTCAGCCGCCATGTGGGTGCTGGGGATCGAACCCGGGTCCTCTGTAAGAGCGGTCGGCGCTATTAACCTCTAGGCCATCTCTCCAGCCCTATCTCTGTGCCTTTTATACATGCATACACAACTCATATAACAATTGATTTAGATTTAAAATTAGAATAGTATAATGACACTGCTTTTAGTATCTGTGTAAACACTGGCACTACCTTCTTCCTAACTCTATTTCCTTTGTGGAACTGACCATATTCTACTCCAGGTCTGGTGAATTCATGATGACAGAATCCTGTTTCTGGGTCAATGACCAGCTCAATAAACATTTGACACACATTAGAACAATTGGAGGACTTCCGGAAATTGTTTATAGTGACTGTACACAGGTTCTAGAGCTGACCTAACACATATTTTAGTATATGATGGAGGGTGTGTGCATCTTTTTGAGTAATATGGGATTAAAATGGAAAGATGTGAATCAAGAAATATACTATGGAAATAACATACAGTTTGTTTCCAAAGGATACAATGTTAATATAGTTGCAACTTAGCCTTTCTGGGTGCTTAACGACCATACCCGAAGTCCCTACCAATTTGGCGGAGAGACCTGGGGGATGACTTTTTTCCTTAGCCTCAGAGGTCAGCCAAGTCTTAAGGGATTTTATGTGGGGGCATCTCTTGAAAAGTCCTGCAAAGGTGGGTCACCATTCTTCCTGTTCAGGGAGGTCTTGGAGAGCCACTAAGGGGACTTCAGCCAGTGTCCAGTCCATAAAGAGGAAAGTCTGCTTATCCTTCAGAAAAGGAAGCCTGGTCTAGCAAGACATGATTTTGTCCTCATGTGGATGGAACTGGTGGATGAGGAGCTGAAAGAAGCAAGTGGCTCCCCCTCCCCCCCAAAAAACCCCCAAGAGACCCCTGAGGAACAGATCCTCAACTGACCTCAACAAAACAAAACCTTGGTTAATCTGGGCTATCTGTATGGCCTTAAGCATCCAGAAGGAAAGTACAACCAGAAATAAATAATCAATAAGACCAGAGAAACTGTAATGCAGACACAAAACTTGAGATCTTAGTAAATAGACAAAAAGAAAAAAAAAAAAAAGAGAGAACTGTTGTTTGGCCTGTCTTCAGTTCTTACAGGCAGGTGCATATGCTCTGTGGGTGCCACTGCTTTTGGCACTCCTCAAAGATATGAGATACAGCTTTTTTACTTTTTAGCCTTCCAATGTGGACTGAAGACTGCTGAGATACCCAGCTTGTTAACTAAGCAGCTAATGGGAATTCAGCCTCTTCAGAATACCGACTGCCATTGTTGGATTACCTCGGCAGTATCATGGGGGCCAATGCAGGGGGATCAAGACAGGACTCATGCTTACTGGACTTCATTTGGGGGCACAATATTTAAAGCAGAAGCATGTCAGTAAGGGTTTCCTTCTGCATAAGGTTTTTTGTAATGTAATGTCTTAATCATAGTCTACCATAAAATATTTTAGGAGTATCTTTAATGTTTAGATAGTATATTAGCAGCATGCAATAATTACATCATAAGTTCTCATGCAGAGGCGGTCTATTGCAAGGATCTTCTTTGCTGCCAGTTATTATAGGCTGTTTAAAGTTAGAAAACTGAATAGCAACACTGAATACTGTAGAAATGCACTTTGCTCAGTAATACTTGAGTTGTTGTAATATTAGATTATCAGTTGATTGTTATAGGAAATCCTTAACTGTAATTGATGGTTGTTGCCATAATAGTATATTTCCTGTATTTCTACTTGGGCTTTATGTGCTAGATTTCAATATCCTTGAGCCCAGACAAGTGCACAAGCCTTTTTAAAAAAGAAACATGGTTTACTTGCACAAAACTGATCAGATTTGAGAGATCCTTAATGCCCTTGAAGTGGTTTTTGTGGTTGTGAAACAAATGGTGAGAATTTGAATTGTTCCCTTATTAAAGTATTGAAATTAAGTCTACTTAATTTCAAATCATGTTCATGTCCTGATTTTATATACTTGTATCTATCAATAAACATTGTGATACTTCAAAAAAAAGAAAAAAACACTGAGAGAAAAATACAAGACATATATGGCAGAATGAATGAACTGGAGTGGGATGGGGGAAGGGAAAGGGGAATATATATAAAAATTGAACTGAAAAATGATGTATGAAATACACAGAACATCAATAAACGAATTATATTTAAAAAATTGAAAAAAGAAAAGAAAAAGAGAAACCTCCCTCTGTGGTCATTGGATGGTCATTGATGAACTCAGGGTGGAAAGTTTACCAGCAGAGAAGCTGTTTAGAGAGAGTCATTAGGAGGATCTGTCAGAGAACCTGGATTCTGCTCTACTCTTACATCTCCCAGTCTCATGAACCACTAAATTCCCTTTTCCTTTTTAGCTTATCCTAGTTTGAAGTGTGCCCCTGTCATTTGTAAAGGAAAGAGTTTCATCTACTTCAGAGAACACAAATTCTCTTATCTTTCCTTCCTTGGTATTAGTTGAAAAAATGTCACAAATGTCATTTTTATGCCCAAAAATAGGACAAGAAAAATTAAGATTAATCAAGCATCCGAGTCTTTATCTACCAGCTAGCTTTACACGTCACTGCAAGTCTTCTGGTTTCTCATTAACATTTAATAAAGACATTTGTCAAGATTAATCAGTAGATCTGACAATTGTTGATTAAGCTCTCCTAAAATGCCTCCTTCTCTTTAATGTTTAAATACTCACTTAGGAATGTATATATGATAGATGGTGTCAGGCTTCCTACTAAAGGTGTGAGCTATTTGCCTTGAAGTTAATATTTTCCCAAGTTTTAGAAGTATTATTAAAATTAAATTAAAAGAAGTATTTTAGGATTTATTTTTGAGATAGCATCTTCCTCTGTAGCCTCAGATCAGCTTCCAAATCTCAGTTCTTTCTGCCTCAGTCTCTGGAGTGCTATGATTATAATGCTTTGCCTTGCCTCCACTCTTGGATAATTCTGGTTTAGTTTTATTTTCTGTTACTGTGACAAATTACCCTGACAAAAGCAACTCAAGGGAGAAGAAAAGACTTATTTAGCTCCAATTTCAGCTTATATGCCATTGCAGGGAAGTTAAGGTAGCAGGAAGCTGAAACAGCTAATCACATTATTTCCACAGTCAGCAGCAGAGAGCAATGAATTAATGCATGTGTGCTTAGCTCACTCTCTTTTCTTTCAGTACAAGAACCAGCCAATAAAATGTGATGCCCACATTCATCGTTAGTTGTTTAATTTAACTTGGTTAAGATAATCCTCCGTAGGCATGCCTCCAGGCCCACCTACCTAAGCCATGAAATTCCTCATTGAGACTTTGTTCCCAGGTCGTCCTACATTGTGTGAAGTTGTCAAAACTGATCATCACACAGTCTTTAATTCTTAAATAGCAAAAAGGTTATTAGACATGAGAAACTCCATTCATGCACCATTTTTTAAATAGATGATTGTATTTTTCTGGGCTTTGAGCTTTTAATGTGATGGGCAGAGACTTAGACGTAGTATGTGAGGGGTCCCTGTGTTTTGCATTTGTGAAAGGATGAGAGGAAATGGAGGAAAGAGTCAAATGGCTTCTAAAACCTCCCCCAGTGATTGATCCATCCCTATATAATTCCCTTCTCTTGAATGTGAGCTGGACTGACTAACCCTTATAGATTATAGGATTCCTTAAAATAATAGGATGTCATTTCCCAGCTTAGATTATAAAAGATGATCTTTGTCTTGCTCACTTTCTCTCTCTCTTGGGTTCTTTTCAATTTTATTTTATCATATGTTCTTGTTTGCTTTTCTATTGCTGTGATAAAACATGACCAAAAGAAACTTGGGAAGGAAAGGGTTTATTTGGTTTATAGGTCATATTGAGGGAAGCCAAAGTAGGAACTCAAAGCAAGAAATTAGAGGCAGGAACTGAAGCAGAGACCACAGAGGAATGTTGCTTAGTGGTTTGCTTACTTTGAAATGTCCACAGACATGCCCACAGGCCAATCTGTTGGATGAAATCCCTTAATTAAAGATCTCTCTTCCCAGGTGTTTCTGAGTTATCGTTGTTGTTGCTGTTGCTGTTGCGGTTGTTAGCTGACAAAAGTAACCAGTACACATTACTAGCTTGTGGGTATCATAATTTTTCTACTTAGCCAAAGATGGGGTCCACTTTAGACTTTAGACTGCTCTCTCAAACAATCCAGCCCTGGGCAGACTGGTCTCATCAGTTTGGTGTGCTAAGAGAGCCACTTAGGGCTTCACATTGCATAGATCTTGAATTTTCTTGCAGTCCTGCCCAACCAAAATATATGGAAAAAGAATTTTAGGAAATGTTATTCAGCCTAGCCAGGCTAGGGTGGATAACATTACAAAGCTAATGGAACCACTCAGGGTAAAATTGCTTAAAAATGATGAGAAATGCATAGCTCTGTCCCTAATTTAATATTCCTAGTTTAAGATAATGAATTGTTTCTTTATCTCCTGAAGTAGACAGATTATTCATTCCTTATGCAGTGCTATGGATGGAACCCAGGGCCTCACAAATGCTAGGCATTGTCTGATACTGACTCGCTAACCCCTGGCCCAATGACTATTTTTTGAAACATTGTTTTTTTTTTTATTTTGGAAGTGTTTTAGACTAGAAAAATTTGTAACAGTATTACAGAAGTTCCCATATGTTCTATATCCAATTTTCTAGATTATTGTGACTTTACAGTATCATGGCACAATTATTATAATGGGCAATAAATAACTCTCTCCACTTCTGCTTAGGATGAAAAACTGCATGCATAAAAAGGCAGTAATTATGGCATGACATGGTTTCCAGTCCTCTAACTAGATGGTTAATCAACTAGTCTTCCAGTTGGTGACTTTTTAGAACAATGCATATATGATTCCTCCAGGTTATCACTCTGAGGTACAACTGAAATAATGGAAAAATGGGCATTTTCTATGTTTATGGAAAAGGTGACAAAATTTCTCTTTTCTCTGTGTCAGTTCAAGTACATAGAGACTATGTGTATTAGTCAGGGTTCTCTAAAGAAACAGAAGCAACAGGATGAATATATATAGCTATATACAATTTATTGATTTGCTCTCGTGACAGAGTTCAAGGATTCCAACAGTAGCTGCACCACACTGGAAAGGCCAAGACGAAAATCCAGGGAACTGCTCAGTCTGCAAGGCTGGATGTCTCAGTAGTCCCAATCTAGTGCTGAAGGCCCGAATGGATTCCAGGAGATCTGCCAGTCTCAGTACACGCTGGGATCCGAAAGGTTGATCACAGCAGCAAGACAAACTCACCAGATGAGAGAGAGGCAAGCCGCAGGAAGAAGGAAAAAAGGGGCCAGCTCCCGCTGCCGTGGCCTTAAATACTGCCTGCCGGCAGAAGGTAACACCCACATTTGGGGTGGGCCATCCGGGTTGAGGTGGTCCAATCAGAAGACCCTTTTCTCTTATTTGTTCCTTAGTCCAGTCAAGTTGACACCCAGGATTAACCATGACAAGTCCACCCCTTGTCAACTTGACACCCAATAAATAGCCTCTGCTTAAATGTCAATTGCAAACGATGGCAGGGTCATAATTCCACCTAACATGTTATAAGTATCTCATGTGCAATAGCAAAGCATTATATCTTAGAGTAGGTGGTAATGTCCTTGAGAAGAACTTAGTCCTTCAGTATCTAATAACCTAAATATGACAACACTTAACACATATCTCAGTTGCACATTCAAAGGGGAACACAAGTATCCACTTAATATACATACATATATACATATATATATATACATATATAAACAAGCACATTCTTAACCAAATAGGACGAAAGTTAATATCTATTATAATCCACGTTTCTGCAACTGGTCCCGTGGCTTCAGCTGATATTTATGACTACCTTCTTCTACTACCCATTCTGTATTTCCTCCACCATCAGCAAGCACCTCTGCAGGTCTTGGCTCTTTCCCTGGAGGAGTGACCCATACCTTCATCCCTGAAGGGTCTGGGCCATTTATTGTCCTGTCTGGTTTGGGTTGTTGGAGTTTCCCATTGACCTTAATCAAAGGACATGGTAGCACCAGAAGGCGCCCTACAGCATCTCCTGCCTTCCAGACATAATCTTCCTTGCCCCCATTGTGGAGAAAAAGTCCAATTTCCCCATGGTAGTCTGGATCAATCACTCCTCCTACTACTGTTATTCCTTCCTTAGCCTGTTGGCTTAAAGGCAGTAGAAGCCCGAAGTGGCCAGGGGGAAGTCTTAGCTTCCAGTTCAATGGAACGTTTGCTGTATCTCCTGGCAAAAGCACTCCCCCCATTGGAGCCAAAACATCTAGACCAGCAGAACGCAAGGTCGTGGGTACAGGAAGCAAAAATTTTCCTACTGGGTCACTAGGGGTGATAGTGAGTGGAATCATTCCCACTTCCACCCCTTGGTTCCTGGACCCATGAATTCTGGCTATAGGAGAAACAGTACCATATAGTGGATGCTGATTCAAAGCATATACTGCTTGCTGGAGAACCTTGCCCCAGCCCTCCAGGGTATTGCTACCTAATTGGCGCTGTAAATAAGAAAAAAAGGGGACCAGCTCCTTCTGCTGTGGCCTTAAATACTGCCTGCTGGCAGAAGGTAACGCCCACATTTGGGGTGGGCTGTCCAGGTTGAGGCGGTCCAATCAGAAGACCCTTTTTCTCTTATTTATTCCTTAGTCCAATCAAGTTGACACCCAGGATTAACCATCACACTATGATTGTAGAATCTTGTGAACAGTGAATGTAATTAGCCTAGGAAAGTGACTGGAAAAGGTTTGGTACATGGTAGGAATTCAAGAAATGTTAGTTTCCCCTCTCACTTCTCAAAAATCATTGACTTAGCTGACTAATTATACTCACAAAAATAATGGGAAAAAGTTATGGAAGTCAACCTTAATATATATTGGTAAAGATTAAAACATTGTCTTAATTATATCATTCAGTGATGTCTACCTTAGTTCTTTTCTATAAGCCAATAAATCTTTATCTGAATAAATAGAAATAGTAGAGGTATAACATTTTTATAGTATTCAGTGTGTCAAGTAATGGTTGCAATATTGTGTTAAATTCTTGCTACTGTGACTTGAGAGGGTGTTGTTAAATTAAAGCTTATTTTTAGAAGATTGTCCATTAAAAGACATTTGGGCATTGAAACAAAAGGACTCTGAAAAATCACTACTTTTCTCACACATTTCATATTTACAGGTATATGGTGGTGACATTTTCTGACTTGTAGATTATGTATACTTTTTTCTATTGCAATTGATACTGTAAATATTCACATATTTTAACTTCCATATTTAACTTATCAATTTAGCAATTAGCTCTGTGCTCAGTGTTACAAAGTTGAATAACATATAGATTCTTCTTACATCTTCCAGTGAGGAAGATTTTTATTCACAAATCACTCAGCATCTAAACAATGGTGATAGTGTATAGAATAAAGAACAGGTTTTAAGAACAAAACCTGGTTTTTGTTTGTAGTGGAGTTTTAATTGGATTTACAGAGGTAATGAACAGGCTCATGGAACCCTCTTTAAATCATTTGCTCATTATTGAAGACATATTTTTTCTTTTGTTATTGAATTTTTGTATATTTCATGCAGAACTTCTCAATCAACCATAATCCCCTTTATACCCACTTCCACAGTCTTTTTGAGATAGGGTCTCCCTGTAGCCCTAGCTGTCCTGGAACTCACCCTGTAGACCAGGCTGGCCTTGAACTCATAAATATCCACCTGCCTCTGCCTCCTAAGTGCTAGGATTAAAGGCATGTGCCACCATGCCCAGCGATGTTGCACACTTTTAAAGCTGTTTCTTAGAAATCTTTATTTTTTCTTTTGAAACCTCTCTCTTCAGAACCATAGCCCATCATTTAATTGGGCCAGTTATTTTCTTAATTCTTTGTTTTCAGAGTTCTTTATATATTCTGGATGTAAAAATTCTGCCAGATGTGTGGCTGGTGAAGATTCTTGTACCACGCTGTGGGTTTTCTCTTCACTCTCTTCAATGTTTCTTTTGCTGTGCATATGCTTTTTAGTTTAACAAGGTCCCACTTGTTGATTGTTGACCTTAGTTCCTGTGCAACTGAAGTCCATAATATAAGGTTCTTTCCTACTCCTCTATTTTGTAGATTGCTGCTGATATTTCTTCTAACAGAGTTTCAGGTTTCACATCTAGGTCTTTGACCCATTTGGAGTTGTTCTTTGTGCAAGCTGAAAAATAAGGGTCTAGATTCAGTTTGTAGCACCATTTGCTGAAGATGCTATTTTTCTTCCCTTGAGTGTTCTTGACCCCATTATCAAATACCAGGTGGGTGAAATTACATATACTTATGTTTGGGTTCAGTTATGTTCCACTGATCTACAGGTCTATTTTTGTGTTATTGCAACACTGTTTTTATGACTATAGCTCTGTAATATAGTTTGAAATCTGATACATTAATCTTTCTGCATTGTTTTTTTATGCTCAGGGTTGCTTTGGTTATCTGGGGTATTTTGTGCTTTTATATGAATTTTAGGATGTTTTTTTCTAATTCTGTGAATAGTGTCATGGGGATTTTGATTGGGAATTCATTGAATCTATAATTTCTTTTGGTAAAATGGTCATGTTCACAATATTAATTCTTCTAGTCCATGAGTGTGGGAAGTCCTTCCATCTTCTGTTGTCTTCCTTAATCTCTTTATTTCAATATTTAAAAATTTCATTGTAGAGATCTTTAATGTCTTTAGTTAGGTATAGTTCAAGATATTTTTTGAGGCTATTGTGAATGATAGGGCTTCCATGTACTCTTTCCCCACTTGTTTGTTGTCAGTATATGGAGACTATTGATTTTTGTACATTAAATTTATAACCTGCTGTTTAGTCAACATGTTACTCATTTCTTAGCATTTTCTAATGGAATTTTTGGCATCACTTAGGTACAATATCATATCATCTGCAAATAGGAATAATTTGACCTTTTCCAATTTGTACTCCTTTAATTTACTTCTCTTGTCTTACTGCTTTAGCAAGCCTTATCTGGTTCTTGATTTTAAGGGAAATGCTTCCAGTTTTTCCCCATTTAGAATGATGTTGGCTGGGGCTTTGTTGTATATAGCTTTAGTTATGTTGAGGTATGTTCTGTCCAGGGCAGTTCTCTCTAGGATTTAACATTAAATGCTTGTTGAATTTTATCAAAGGCCTTTTCTGCATCTATTGAGATGACCATGTGATTTTTGTCTTGTGTTCATTTATATGATTTATGACAGTTATTGAGTTAGGTATGTTGAAACATCCCTGCATCTCTGGAATAAAGCCAACTTGATAATAGTGAATGATCTTTTTGATGTCTTCCTGTATGCGGTTTGCAAGTATTTGGTTGAGAATTTTTACATCTATATTCATTAAGGAGATGGGTCCATAGTTTTCTTTTTGGGTTGCTTCTTTACCTGTTTTGGGTATTAGAGTGATTCTGGCTTCAAAGAAGGAATTTGGGAGTTCTCACCCTGTTTCTACATTTTTGAATAATTTAAGTAATATTCGTTGCAGATCTTCTTTATATGTCTGGTAGAATTCTGCTGTAAACCCATCTAGGCTTGGGTTTTTTTTTTTTTTTTTTGGTTGGGAGATTTTTTTTTATTACTGGTTCAATTTCCTTGCTTCTAAGTGCCATTTCCTTGGAATATTTTTTCCATCCTTTCACTTTAGGGTAGTACCTGTACTTTAAGGTGATATGTTGCAGGCAACAAAAATGGATTTTTTTTCTTAATCCATTCAACTAGTTTCTGTCTTTTGACTGGAGAGTTCAGTCCATTGATATTTAAAGTTATTTTTGAAAGATGTGTATTGGTTCCTCTCATTTTAATTTCTGTTTGCCTTCCTGGTCTAACTTTGTGTTTCCATAGTTATACTTTCATTTAATTTGTTTCTGTTTTTCCTTGAATATACTCCTTTTTTTCTTCAGCTCTTTGTAATGCTTCAAATATTCCCTGAAGTGCTGCTTTTTTGGTCATGGGAGATTTTTCTTTCTCCTTCAACTCTAATAATTTTTTTCTGTATAAAGTAAATTTGGCTGGCATTTATGGCCATTTAGATCCAGGAACACTCTGGTCTTGACTCTTCTGGCTTTTGTGGTTTGCATTGAAAAAGTCAGCTGTAATTCTGATGGTTTTTCCTTTATATGTGATTTCTTGTTTGACTTTTGCAGCTTTCAGTATTCTCTCTTTGTTATATACGTTTAGTATTTTTACTATGATATTCCTTGGGGAAGTTTTTTTTTTTTTGGCTTTTGATTTGTTGTTCTGTATTCTTCTGGTGTTTGTATGGATATGTCTTTCCTTAATTTTAGGAAATTTTCTTCTACAATCCTGTTGAAGATCTGGTCAATACCATTATCCTGAGGTTCTTGTCCTTCCTTTATGCTTACAATGCATAAATTTGGTCTTTTCATGTTGTCTCACATTTCCTGCATATTCCATTCCTGTGTTTTAAAATTCTTCCCTAATCTTTGCTTGGGTAGCCTGATTCTTCAACTTCATCATCCAGTCCTGATATTCTGTTTTCCATTTCATTCATTCTGTTGGTGAGCCTTTCTCCTGTCATTTCAGATTGTCTTGTTAAGTGCTTTAATTCCTTCTTTAGTTCAACCTTGGTTTTCTTTAATATTTGTAACTCTTTTTGTGAAGCAAATATAGGTCTCCTTGAGTCAAGCAAGACTCCTCCGTCAGCATAAGCTACACCTCACCTGCCTGGAAATACTGTGCAGCAGTGGCAGCCATATGTCTGTATATCCCAAATCTAATTGGCTATTAGCTCTCTCCTTGGAGGAATAACTCATGGCTGATGCCACAAACTTATATCCTCTAGTGGTTAGGAGATGTTATAAGCCACAGTAAGACCTTGTCATCGTTTACAGAAAAATCCCTAATTCATCGATTAGCATACCATTCAAACATCTGTGTCTATACCAAAGTAATCTACCATAATAATTAGTACTGTTTAAATACCTATATATCTAATTGCTTGTGCTTCATTAGTAGGATTGAAAGGTTATTCCTGGACAAACTGTCAGCCCATGAAAGGAAACAGCCAGAACTGATCAGAGTCCAAAATGACATCTCCAGAGCAAGTAGACTGTTTTGCTTCTCGTCCTCCTGTGCCCCTTTTCTAAGCCTAGGGAACAATTTGTAGAAGAGGGTACATGGCAGAATGTAAGGGCTGCATTGGGGTGAATGGTGAAACTACAACAATATAGACTGGACAGTTATTTGATCAACTTGATTGTACATACAAGCCCCTCCAGCTGGATGGTGGGAGCCTTGGACTGTGTGGGTTTGGACACAACTGCTTGGAAATTGATTTTACATGAAGGATGCTTGTACTCACAACTTATTAACTATTGTTAAAAAATGAAATAAAAGAAAGTATAAAAAATAAGCCAAGTGATGTAAAAAAGTCTCAAACAAAAGCCTGTAAAAATTAACTATCCATACAAAAGTAAAAAATGAAAATTGATTGTATTTTGAAATGGATGAAAAAACAATAAAATCAAAATTTGGTTACTCTGTAAAAACACAACAACCAAGGACACAAATACTCAGAGCAGAGGGAAAGTTCAAGAAGTCTACGTATGTATCATGATTTTTCTTTTTTTTTTTTGTAAAAAAGAATACAATACCCTTCTAGGGGTTTAAAATTTTTGTTGTAGAGATCTTTGTTATCTTTGGTTAGGTTTGTTCCCAGGTATCTTATTATTTTTGAGGCTATTGTAAGTGGGAAGGTCTTCTTGTATTCCTTCTCCACATGTTTATTGTTGGTGTAAAGAAAGGCTACTGATTTTTCTAGGTTGATTTTGTAGCCCAACACTTTACTAAAACTCTTAATCATTCTAGGTGAAGTTTTTAGCATCCCTTAGGTAAACTATCATATCATCTGCAAAAAGGGATAGTTTAACCTCTTCTTTTCTGATTAATACTCCTTTAATTTCCTTCTCTTGTCTTATTGCCTGAGCAAGTGATTCAAGCACTGTGTTGAAGAGGAGTGGCAATATGTGGCAGGCAGCTTTGCTGGGTTCCTACCTTCAAGGGAAATGGTTCCAGTTTTTCTCCATTTAGGATGACGTTGGTAATGGGTTTGTTATGTATGGTTTTGATCATGTTGAGGAATGTTCCTTTCAGTCCTATTCTTGCTAGGACTTTAAACATGAAGGGATGCTGGATCTTGTCAAAGGCTTTTTCTGCATCAATTGAGATAATCGTGTGGTTTTTGTCTTTCAGTCCATTTATGTGTTTTATGATATTTATTGATTTTCATTTGTTGAACCATCCCTGCATCTCTGGTATGAATCCAACTTGATCATGATGGATGATCTTTTTGATGTGGGTCTGTATGCAATTTGCAAGTATTTTGTTGAGAATTTTTGCATCTATATTCATTAGTGAAATGGGTCTATAGCTTTCTTTTTTGCTTGCATCATTGCCTGGTTTTGGTATTAGAGTGATGCTGGCTTCATAGAAAGAGTTTGGGAGAATTCCCTCTGTTTGTATCCTTCTAAACAGTTTTAGTAGCAATGGTTGTAAGACCTCTTTAAATGTTTTATAGAGTTCTGCAGTGAAACCATCTGGACCAGGGCTTTTTTTAGTTGGGAGGTTTTTAGTTACATGTTTATTTCCTCAATATTATATGGGTCTGTTTAAACTGTCAATCTCTTCTTGGTTAAGCTTTGATGGTTCCCAGGATTTCAGATATTCATCCATTTCTCAGGTTTTCAAATTTAGTGGAGTGTAGGTTTTTGAAGAAGGAGATTGAAAATGACATAAAAAAGATGGAATGACATTCCATGCTCATGGATTGGGAAAATTAATATAGTAAAAATGTCCATTTTGCCCAAACTGATATACAGATTCAATGCAATCCCCATCAAAATCCCTATGAGCTTCTTCACAGACTTGGAAAAAAAATCGTTAAATATATATGGAAAAACAAAAGACCCCAAATAGCTAAAGCAACCCTGAGTGAAAAATGCAATACAGGGGGGATTTCCCTACCAGACTTCAAACTATATTACAGGGCCATAGTCATAAAGACAGCCTGGTACTGGCACAAAAAACAAACCTGTTGACCAATGGAACAAAATTGAAGATCCAAATTTGAGCTCATACAATTTCAGCCACCTCATATTTGACAAAGGGGCAAAAAAAACCCTCAGTGGAGGAAGGATAGCATCTTCAGCAAATGGTGTTGGCAAAAGTGGATCACCATCTGTAGAAGAACAAAATTAAACCCGTATCTCTCACCCTGTAGGAAAATAAACTCCAAGTGGGTCAAAGATCTCAATGTGAAGCCTGAAGCCCTGAAGGTGATAAAAGAAAAAGTTGGCAACAACCTACAAGACATAGGTGTAGGAGGAGACTTTCTAAATCAGACAGCAGCTGCATGAGAAGTAAGGTTAACAGTTGACAAGTGGGACCTCATAAAACTCAAAAGCTTCTGTACAGTGAAAGAAACAATCAAGGAGGTAAAGAGAAAACCCACAGAGTGGGAGGAAATCTTTACCAGTGACACATCTGACAGGCATTAACATCAAGAATATATAAACTACTCTAAAAACAAAGAAGTAAGAAGACAAATGACCTACTCAAAAGATGGAGTAAAGAGACTTCACCATTGAGGAATTAAAGATGGCTGAAAAACACCTTAAAATTATTCAACATCATTAATAATTAAGGAAATGCAAATTAAAACCACTCTCAGATACCATCACACTCCAGTACAGCTAGCTAAGATCAAGAAAATAAAAGACAAGAGATGCTGGAGGGGTTGTGGGGAAAGGGGAACACTCATCCACTGATGGTGGGAATGTAAACTTGTACAACCACTATGGAAAACAGTGTGGAGAACACTTGGAATGAGCTTACCACCTGACCCAGTCATACCACTCCTGAGTATATACCCCAAAGACTCCTCCTACTGCAAAGAGACATGCACATTCATGTTTATTGCAGCTCTCTTCACAATAGCAAAGAGCTGGAACCAACCCATATGCCCCTCAACAGACGAGTGGATGAAAAAAATGTGGTACATCTATACAATGGAGTACTATTCAGTGGTAAAGAAGGATGGCATTATGAACTTTGCAGGTAAATGGATGGAGCTCGAAGCCATTATGCTTAGTGAGGTGACACAGTCCCAGAAAGACAGAGAGTGGTTTCCCTCATTTGTGGATGCTAACACCAAATCCCCCAGATGAAAGGCAAGCTGAACTACAGTATGGTTATATTTTTGTTTATCTGAAAGCAACTATATTGTTATAATGTGAATCTCTCATGGGGTCTAGAATCTACACACCAATTATTTTCAGTCTCTGTAATTACTGTATATGGGTGGAGAGTATGTATCCATATTTTAGAGCAATATGAAATTAATGGAGGAAAATGTGAATTCCTAAGCATTAAAAAAGACTGAGAGAAAGATGCAGGACAGTTATGGCAGAATGCATGATCTGGGATGGGATGGAGTGGGGTGGGTAGAAGGGATAGGGGAATATGACTGAACAGAAATGAAAAATGATGTATGAAATACATAAAACATCAATAAATAAATTAAAAAAGAATACGATACATCCAAACTTCATTTTTAGAACTAAAAAGATCAGAGTGCATGTATTTAGTGTTTTATGATTTATTTTTGTCACCTAAAATAAAGTTTGGAAGGAGCATATTTCTTATTGCATTTGGCATCTAGCATGGAATATATTACCTGCAACCAAATGGACTTTGCATGAAGGAGAAACTCACAGGAATAGTGTCTGGGTCAACCACAGAGGTTGGCTACTTTATTTAATATATGTATTTTGACTTCAATACTTTGGTTAGTTTAAAAAAATCAGTATGTTTCTCTAGAATCTTAGCATTGAAACTACTATTTGCCCTGCTTTCTTTAAATCAGTATTTTTGGTTTCACCTATAGAAATCCATCTTCCTTATGGAAGGCTATTATGTTTTCCTTAGGAAAATATATCCCCACAAGATGTGTGTGTGTGTGTGTGTGTGTGTGTGTGTGTGTGTGTGTGTGTGTGTGTTTGCTTTGGTACTGGGTCTGTGCAATCTCAAAATGGTCTTGAATTTGCCATCCTCCTGCCTCAACTTTCTGAGTTCTGGGATTGTACACAGGCAGCAGCATGCCTGGCAGAAACCATTCCTAATGATGGTGTGTAGTGGGCCATTATTTGAATCAGATCTACCTGGATCATGGTGGAGTAAGACGACATTTTTATGTAAATTCCGGATATTTTAAAGCAGGAAGTCCTGATATGATTTCTTCTTTCTTGGAGAAGACTATAGAACATGACTAACTGGGCGAGTTTTTATACATTTCTATTTTTTCCCGATGGAGCATGCATTTTTTACTAGGTAATACAAAATTCCTTACTGTTATGGTTTCAAAAGTATTTCAAATGAAAAAACATGGAGCTTAACATGCTGACTTGGGAAAAGAAAAGGGTATTTTTCAATTGTATTGTGCCAAGCTGGTGACCTTTTGAATCTGAACTAAAACAAATTGACAACGACAGTTTCAGATTTTCACTGATCTCTCTTGAAAAACATTATTGCAAATTGTATCTTACCAGACGTCCTTTTTTATAATAAAAATGAATTATTCATGAAAAATCACTTCATTTCATAGTGCACCTGCTGAGAAGGTTTTGCATTGCCTATTAAAGTGTATGTGAAAGCTGTGCAATTAAGCCTTCACTATCAAATTTATTTGCTTTCCTAATGCTTTATAATGCATCATAAGAAGGGCAACGACAAGCATGTATTTGTATTCATAGACCATTAAAAAAAGCTAATTAGTATTTGAAAAGGTCACTGGAAATATCAGAAGAAGACTTTCCTTGGCATTTAGCCAGAGGCTGAAGTGGTGAGGGGAACATCCTTTTCTCTTGATTGAGTATCTCCTTCTTTGCATCCATGTGTTCCTAGTACCCTTTAGAAATGGCTCATAGTTTCCACACAAGAATTTCATAGCACTCGCTCACAACAGTCGCAGAAGATAACCTGAATTGTCTAGTCATGACATGTTTGACTTTAACGGGAATCTCATTATTTGATCAAAAGGTCAGATGTAGGATCTTATGGCCACATGTTCAAAAATACTGAACATTTTTGTGTTGAGGATTACAATACCCTTGAAAGGAGCAAGACAGTTAACAAGAAGCTGAAATTCATTATAAAGCTTACTCATAAAAATACTCATATTTTTCTTTTGAAGTTGGTAAAACATAGATATAAGACTCCACATATTTTTGTTATCTGTTAGTCCTGTGTAACAAAGGCTTTTCTCTTGTGGCTGTTCATCATATACTAGTTTTACTTTATCATATTGTCTTATAGAAATTCTAACAAAAGACATCAATGTCAGAAAAGTTCTTGTAGAAAGGAGGGGGATCAGTAGCGTGAGGGTGACAGTTGGATGACCACATTCTGGGAATAGTTAAAAATATACAGTATTGCTTTTGAATTTGATTATAGGAACTTGGAAAGAAGTTTCATGATTTCTAGGATAATAAATACTTTTTTATATTCATGACATAATTTTTATTCACTGTAAATTTGTCTATCAATTTTTAAGTTAAATACTTAGAACTGCAGTCTGATATTGGACTTAATGAAAAATTTGATCATATCTCCTTAATAGACTGCTGCATCTTCACAGAGACAAATACCCTTCACTTCACAATCATGTTCTATCCATGCCATTTCTTTTGGGTAGTACCCACATCTGTGAGCAACTATTTTTGCTAATGAAACACACTAATAGTAGAATTAGGAACAAGATATTTGAGGAGCATCATAGGAACACAATGAGAATTTCAGCTAATTTCATTAAACCTGATATTGATGTATTATCTAAATTCAAATGTTAGATTTTCAAAGGAATTTTTGCACTCTCTATTCTTGTGTTATATAGGAAAAGGAACATCTAAGTCAATGAAATTGTACATGTGGAAACGTTGTGTGTGTTCACAGGTTTTGTTATTGCATATGCCTCTGTCTTCCAGCATGTGTAGGTCAGAGGTTGACGTCAAGCATCTTTTTTGGTCAACAATGACCATATGTTTTGATGCAAGATCACTCAGTGGAGCCAGGACTTGGAGACTGAGCTATATTGGCTGGTCAAGAATTGTCCCAGAACTACCAGCTCTGGTGTCTTTGTATTAGTTTCTGGATGATAAGGACACAAATTCAGCTCCTCATATCATCTGAGCCATCACCCCAGCTCCAAAAACATAGTTAAACATCCAGTGTGGCCTAGAGAAGCTAAGAAAGAACATCCATGAATTAGATCAAATCATATACTTTTCCCAATTTATTTGGGTTGTTGAAAGTGTTGGTATAAAAGATAATATAGTATTAATTTGTTAGCCTTTGAATGTTGAAGGACAAGGTCATGCAAAAAAAAATCATGCATTTCAAGGTCTTCAATGTTTTCTAGCACCTAGCTGGAATCTTAATAACAAAAGGCAATGCAAACTGCTTATCTCATATTTTCATAGATTGTAAATCTTGCTCAGTGTCCAGTTTATTTTCTTTGACTCTCAAAGCATGATATTATGTTGGAAATGGTGTCCTTTTTCTTTTTAGGAGTCAAATGATAGTGATGTTTAGACCATTAAAATTACCAGAACTTTATCTACAAACAAGTCAGTACAAATAATATAATAATGAGAATAAATATTCAATAAGTCTTTTAAAATTTAAAAGTATTTTGGGAAATGTTTCTGGTTACTTCAAAGAACAAATTTAGTAAAAGAAAAGGAATTCTAATGTAGTCATTTTCCCATTTACTCATTTTTTAAAATGATTTCTTCATTTATTCAGCATTAAGATATAGTTGCTGTGCTTGGCAGCTCTATTGATGCAGAGATGAAAGTCAGCCCCTACCATTAGAAAGTTAAAGATTAGTGGCACAGATAGAGGTGTACTTTTATATTTGTGCTGCAGTTGGATAAATGCCATGATTGATTTGTGCCCAAGGTGCGTTGGGAATTCAGAAGCGAGGCACCCAACTCCTGCAGGTGTTGGAGGAACGCCAATAAAGACATAACAGAGAGAGTTTTACCCAAGGTTATACTGAGAGCTGAAAGTCAGCTATGTGATAAGGAGAAGAATTCTATGGAGAGCTAACCAAAGAGACAAGAAACAGCTTGTTCTATTCAGGAAGCAGCTCTTTGGGTACCAGGAGTGGTAGCAATGGGAAAACTGATCAGACCTAGGTTCTGTAGAATCATGACTTCTTGGACTCTTTTCTGAAGGCCATTGTAGGACTTTATGCCTGCAGGCAATAATCTGGACCGTAGATTTTTTTTTGAGACTGATTCTCATGATGTGGCTCTGGCTAGCCTGGAACTTGCTATGTAGACTAGGCTGATCTTGATCTCACAGAGATCCACCTGCCTCTGCCTCCTGAGTGGTGAGATTAAAGGTATGTGTGACCATGCTGGGCCAAAACTGTAGATTTTAAAATTACATTTATTTATTTGTTTATGAGTGTATATATGTATTTACTTTGTATGTGTGGACCAACAAGCCTGTGACATTAGAGGACAGCTTGCCAGAGTCTGTTCTCTCTCCTTTTACTATGTGGGACTCAGGGATAGAACCCAGGTTCCATCAGCCCAGTTCAGAAAGTACCTTTAACTTGCAGAGCTATCTCACTAGCTGAGAACAACAGTATTTTTATTGAAGTTTTGTGCATATCATACGACATTTCTTAATCAAATTTAGACCCATTCCCCCCTTCCATGCCCCCGCCCTGCCAGGCCAGAGCTCATGCGTTCTGCCATACATGTCTTGCATCTTTTTCTCAGTCTTTTTTTTTTTTTTAAAATTCAATGCAGAGGTTTACTATTTTGTGCAAAAGTTTACTGTTTCAGTCAGTTCTTTGACCCAGTCTTTTTGCTGTTGTTTTTCCTTCCAATTTGTATCGATCCCAAATATGCATATATACACACCACACATACCAAAATTAAGATGTCTGAAAATAAACTATAGGTTAATTCCAAAACATGTTTAGGGATTCACATTTTACAGTAGAGTTGTATGCAGGTAAAGAAAAAATATTACTTTACATTCCTATATTACATAGCAAGGTGATGAGTAACATCAAGTATTACATTTACTAAAGAAAGAAAAAAAGAATTGTTCACTTTACCTTACAAAGAGAGATTTGGTGCGAGGATCCACAAATATGGGTGTTCTAGTTTGTCTTCCATCACTGTAACAAAACACTCTGACCAGCACCAACTTGGGGAGGAAAGGGTTTATTCAGCTTACATCTCCTAGGTCACAGTTCATCACTCAGGGAGCCCAAGGCAGGAACTCAGGGCAGGAACTTGGAGGCAGGAGCTGAAGCACAGGCCATGGAGGAATGCTGTTCACTGACTTGCTCCTCAAGCCCAGCCCACCTTCTTATACAGTACACAACAACCTGCCCAGAGTGGCACCACTCATTGTGGGCTGAGCCCTCCCACAGTGCTCGACCATCAAGACAATACTCCACAGATGTGGCCACAGGCCAATCCAATGGAGCCAATTCCCCAATTGAGGCTCCCTCAACCCAGGTGTGTCAAGTTGACACTAAAGCTATCCAGCACAATTGACCTCTTGTCAACTTGACACACAAAACACATCACTATTAAATCACCACCTTTCCAGTTCTTATCCCCAAAGTATGATGTTAACATTAATCACAACCTAAGACAGTACAACCTTAAAAGACCTTAAAATGTCCAAATGCTTAAAAGTTCAGTCTATTAAAAGTCTCTTAACTGTGGGCTGCTGTAAAATCCAAAACAAGTACTGTCTTATTTCAAAGGGAAGAATCAGGCACTCTCAAACAAAACCTAAGTCCAGCAAAGTAGCTCAAGGCTGGACACCTGGGATTCACTCATGATCTTCTGGGCTCCAAAGGGTTTCAGCAGCTCCCCTTCTCCGACTCTGCCATCCGTGGCACACACAGCTCATCTCGCAGGCCCAGGCCAGCTCCATTCCACACCTGCCACTGCTCTTGGTGGTTGTCCCATGGTCCCGGCATCTCCAAAAAGCTGGGGTCGCCACTGAAACTGAGGCAGCACCTTCACCAATGTTTCTTCTGACCTCTCCTGGTGCAAAGCCTCAGCTTCTCTCCATGACCCCTGCAATCCTGGGGTCATCACTGCAACTGAGGTGCACTTGCACCAATGGTATTTCCTGACATCTCACAGTGCCAAGCCTTGGCTGCTCTCTGTGACCCCCTCAAATTTCAACACTAGAACCATATAGGAGACTCTTATACACTACCAAGTCCTGCTTCTGGCTTGAGATGGAGGCTCAGGCCCCTTCTGGAACACAGCTTCTGTGTGCTGATGCTGAAGAAATTCTTCCCAGAATATTTCACCACAGCGATGCTGGTCTCTTGTTACTTATAGCTGATTCTTCAGCCCCAGCTGACCAGCATCAACTGTCCCAGTACAACAAAGATTTCCCTTCAGGTTCTGGTCTCTTGTTACTTACAGCTGATTCTTCAGCCCCAGCTGACCAGAACCCACAGATTAAACAGTCCTGATGATCTCTGCTTCCCTTTGAAACTAGAAACTTCACAAGCCAGGCCTCCATCTTCTACAAATCCTTCAGCAAAACTGCTCCAAGCTCCATAGCAACAATCTTTAGGCATTTAATGATCTTCCCAGCCCAAAGTTCCGAAGGCCTCCACAATCCTTCCCCAAAACACCAAGGTCAGGTCTTACCCCACTCTTCTGTTACCAATTTCTGTTCTAGTTCGTCTTCCATTGCTGTGACAAAACACTCTGACTGAGACCAACTTGGGGAGGAAAGGGTTTATTCAGCTTACATCTCCTGGGTCACAGTTCATCACTCAGGGAGCCCAAGGCAGGAACTCAGGGCAGGAACCTGGAGGCAGGAGCTGAAGCACAGGCCATGGAGGAATGCTCTTCACTGTCTTGCTCTCCTGGCTCATGCCCAGCCCGCCTTCTTATATGGTACACAACAACCTGTCCAATGTGGCACCACTCATTGTGGGCTGGAGCCTCCCACACTGCTCGACCATTAAGACAATACTCCACAGATGTGGCCATATGCCAATCCAATGGAGCCAATTCCCCAATTGAGGCTCCCTCAACCCAGGTGTGTCAAGTTGACACTAAAGCTATCCAGCACAATGGGACACCATACATTGTTTGTTTTTCTGGGACTGAATTATTTCACTTAGCATAATATCTTCTAGTTCCATCCATTTACCTGCAAAGTTCATGATGTCATCTCTCTTTATTGCTGCATAGAATTCCATTGTGTAGATGTACCACATTTTTTTTATCCACTTATTGGTTGAGAGACACTTGGGTTGCTTCCAGCTCTTCACAATTGTGAAGGGAGCTGAAATAAACATAGATGTGTATGTATCTCTGTGATAGGATGAGTCTTGTGGGTATATACCCAGGAGTGGTATGACTGGGTCAGGTGGTAGGCGCATTTTGAGTCTTTTAAGAGTTCTCCAAACTGATTTCCATAGGGGTTGCACAAGTTTGCATTCCCACCAGCAGTGGATGAGTGTTCCCTTTTCCCACAACCTCTCCAGCATTCGGTATCCTTTAAAGATTAATTCCAATAAGAGTAGATATGTTAGTCAGATTAAAGGCAAGGGAGTGAGACTATAAGCAGATAAAAGTGTTTAAATACACATTGTTTTATTTTTTGAGAATTTTATATATGAGTACTATATTTACATTATTTTCACCCCTTCCAGTGCACATACAACTTCTCCCAGGTCCCCTGCTCCTTCGTAATTTCTTGGTTGATTATTTGACTATTATTATTATTATACATACATACATTTAAGCACATACACATATCCACCTATATACTGGTGCTTGTGTGTGCATGTGTTTAGTGGTGCCCACTGGGATTAGACAACCTTTCAGGGAGCCAGTCCTTGGAGGAAGCTGACTCTCCTTCCCTCAGCATCCATTGACTGCCCATAGCTCTTCATCTTAAGATGGAGCCCACAGCATTTTCCCATCCACCCTGGCATGGCAAATGTTTTCTTCATTAGGCAGATCTCAATACACTAGCATATTAGGGAGATTTTTTTTATGGTGCAGATTCCTGACCATATCTGAAAGGCATTAACTAACAGTAGGTCTCTTATACCTCTGGCTCTTACAATCTTTCTCTCCCCTTTTCTGTGATGTTCCCTGACCCTCAGGTATAGATGTTGCATTATAGGTGTATCACTTATGAATGAGAACCTTACAATCACATTTTCTCTTCATTTCGACCAGTTGTGGAACTTTGTAATAGTTTCCATCTGTTGTAAAAGAACTTTTTTAAGTGGGTATAATAGCAATTAAGACTGACTGAAATATTATGTATGAAACATAATAAATCAAGTAATATAAAACACCCCCCCAAAACAAAAATCAAACAAACAAAAACCCTTTGATCAGTGAGAACTAGACTTATCTGTGAATACAAGGATATGTATTTAGAACACAGTAATTATGGTGGTCTAGGAAAGAAACAGGTTTTTTCTCTAGGGTTTATGACCTCTTCAACCATGTGTACTTGGTTATGTTTACAGTACCATGCATGGATTGTCTCCTACTGAACAGGCCTTAAGTCTAGTTAGACAGATGTTGATTACACCAAGATAAAAGTGCCACTATTGTATCAATAGAGATAATTTGCTGGGCTGGTCATTATTGTATTTATTAGGCTTTACAATTGGATAAAAAATTGATTGGTTTTGTCTCTTGGAAGCATGCATATTATTGTCTGATACTATGAGAGTTAGTCTTCAGGGAGGAGTCTTCCAAGTCAGTTACAGCTCAGTTGTTCCAAGTTGCAAAGCAGAAGAAATTTCAATAGTTATCATGATAGGTTATATTGCAGTTTAGAAAGAATGGCAAGGAAATGACAAATCTGAAAATTACTTATAAGTATAATTATCAGAACCTTGTAAGTGCTCAGATTTGAAAGGTAAAAGAATCTTGGCAAGATAAACTCTACTTTTGTTCAAGATGGGATCTACAGAAGGAAAAACAGATAATACTTGAGTTGTACCAAGATATTTTCAAGTGATTAGTACAATAAAGTAGCAGTAACAGAAGCAAATTCAAAAGGAGTGGGAACACTTTTCTTTGAAAATACATTTGTTTTCTTTCTAGTTCTTAGAGGGGATTAATGCATGAATTTATATATCATTTCAATACTCTGAGCTTCAAATTACCATCAGCTGCTAAATGTGAGAAGTCATTCTCTGCAAATCATAGAAATGGGTTAATATTGGAATTTTGATTAGAGAAAAGTTCACATCACTAATATGAATTAAATACATTTTTGTATCCTGAACAACCATGCAGAAAACTATAATGTTTGATAAAATTAAGAAATCAGGATAGGACAACTGTGTCAAACCTCTGCCACCCAGGGCCTAGGGGACATTGTGGAAGAAGGGACAGAAGACTGTGAGAGCCAGGTATGATAGATGACAAGGAAACAGTTTACCAGGTATCTGGGAAGTTGCTCATATGAACTTACAGCAATGATAAAAGCATGCATAAGACCCTTGGAAACTCAAACTAGACAAAAACACACCATAGAAGAGGGAAAACGTAGCACTATATTTAAACCTGTGGATGGGAATTTTCCCCATTCTTGGTTATGCTGTAGTGCAAAAAGAATTCCTTCCTCTTTGTTGCACAGCTGACTTGTGCCATTTTGCTGTTGCTTTATGGAGTTAAGGCAAAAAAAAAAAAAAAAAAAAAAAGAAGTGGGAAAATGGTAAGAAGCCCCAACCTTAGCTGAGGAACCGGCAACCAATAACTACTGGGAGATGGAGAGTTAGCTTTCTTTATTTTTTAATTTAAAATATTTTATTAGCATTGCTCTCTTTAAGAAGTAACATGAGTAGTTTGGTGCAATGACAGAAGGTGTGAACTCCCAGTGTTCTACAAGGGAGAAGCAGGTATAAAGGCATTTAAGACTGAAAATTATGTATGAAAGACATAAAACATCAAAAAAAGATAGAAAAAAAGAAGTAACATGATAACAATGAAAGACTTTGTATAGGTGAAGAATTTGTAAAGGAGTGTCAAACTCACAGGAACAGTGACAAATTTCACATTATTCTTGGAGCTTAATTTTGTCAGTAAACAATGTTTAAAAATTATAGTAAACATACTGAATTATCTTCCAAGATTTAATTACACATTTTCAGTTTGAGAATTATAGTAGTTTAGACATTATAGTAATTTCTAATTTAATTTTAATTTCCCAGACTGTGATTCTCATCTCTAGAAGTTCAGTTATGGTGTAGGTGAAGGCATACAAGGCTGTAGAAGAGTAACGGAAAAATAATTGAAAGTCTTTTGATACCTGGTAATGGGACAGGTCCAGCATCAAGGCCTGGATATCCAGGACCACCTGTGGAGTGAGGACCACAGCTGGGCCTCAGGGAAGGTGGGATGTCTGTTCCAGAGAATCAGATCTTCCAAGTTCAGAATCTGCAAATAACATAAGCCTCCCGTGTCCCCGGCATAAGGCTCGAAGCCTCTGGCGTGCACAGCCTGAGCCCTCAGCGGAGGGGTCTGTGGGGAATCCAGTCACTTAAAGAAGACTTAAACTGCTGCCCAACATCAGAAAGACCTCCATGCTCTACTCTGCTACACCGTCAGGCTACCTACCACCAGAGGGATAGCTCATGGTAGGTGTCCAAAGCTTTAGGTATATGTGAAGGGAGCACAACTCTGGCTCATGGGATGGGAGGCCACCGCTTCAACTCCCAGGTCTTAAATACAGTTTCAGCTCACAGGAGGGGATCGCAGCTCTAGTTTTGTTGGTGAGGGTGACAGATTCGGCACACAGGGTAGGAGGGGAACCTCAGCTATAGGTTCACTAGAGGCAACAACAACTCTGTTTTACAGGAGGGTACCTTGGCTCCAACTCATAGGAGGGAGTTGGCCCTAGTAGCCACAGCAGGCCTGGAACTTACTATGAAGACCAGGCTGGCCTTGATATCCTTGATCACAGAGATCTGCCCATCTCTGCTGAGATTAAATGTGCCATCATGCCCAGCTGGGAACTGGTTTTGTTTAAGGGAGTGATGCTACATTAAGTTAATGAGCCTCCAGTGGTCTCACATTGGAGGACATTTGGAAACACAAACTTGTCTATGTCTAGGCCTTAACATATATGACAGAGTACATGACATCTGGTCAGGGGGCTATAAGACGAGTGAAGATAGGGGAAGGAGGATCAAAATATATTGTATGAAATTTGCAAAAATTCAATAAAATTTTTCAAAAAACATATGTGAATATTGGGGCAGAGCATGCTGGCACATGTCTTCAATCCCAACACTAAGGGGGCCAAGGCAGGTGGATTGCTGTGAGCTCAAGGCAGCCTGGGATGATCTACATAGTGAGTCCCAGGCCAGGCAGAGCAGTGGCTACATGGTGAGAAAAAAAAAAGAAAAGGAAAAAGAATTTGGGGGCCTGGAAAGATGGCTCAGCAGTTTAGAGCACTGGCTGCTCTTGCAGAGGGTTCCGTTTGTTTCCCAGCAACTACATGGGATCTGGTGCCTGCTTCTGGCCTCCATGGATATTGCAGGTTATGCATTCATTTACACATATGCAAGCAAAACACTCATATGCATCAAAAAATTAAATAAAATTTAATTGAAAGATAGGAAAATTATTTTTATTTTCTATAAGGAATATGCATTCCCTTAAAACTTTTGAGTAATTCTATATGTTTAAAAACTAAATGCCCACCATGCTGAGTGGCACATGCCTTTGATCCCAACACTCAGGAGGCAGAGGCAGGCAGGTCTCTGTGAGATAGAGGCCAGCCTGGTCTCCATATCCAATTCCAGGAGAGATGCTACAGGGAAACTCTGTTTCAAAAATATTTAATTCTCTATAATATACTTATAATGAGATTTGACTCCAAGATGAGACTTCTGTACATCAGATACTGAGAAAATGCTATACATTTCAAATGCATTTATTAAATCTTAAAGATTGGTCTTTTGACCTGTTGCTCTCACACACTAATGCTCAAACAATATTAAACTAATGTATTATAATTCACTTTATTTTGGAACATTTAAAATTGTTAGTGAAAAGCCTCCTGAGAGAATTTTCTTCCCAGAAATTTGCACTCATTTTTATAAACCAGAGGTAGTTTAGCATTCCAAATGAACAACACAGTGTGTGTTGAGACTGAAAAATTTAAATACATTTCAAACCAAATATTTCAAAATCAACTTTTTTCACATTTCCTTATCAATTCTTCTGTTCTGGACAGTTTTCCTGTAACCGTCAACAGTTCTGCTTCTGATATTGAATAACACAGCATTTTCTGCCAAGGGATCTCTCTGTTGTTTTTGCCCCATTTCGACCCTTCTGAGGCCTTCAGAGCAGTGTTTCCCTAAGGAAGGCCATCTCAAGCCAGAGCAAAGTCTTAGAGCTATTGTCCATTGCATATACATCAGCACAGAGCTGTGATGTGTATTGAGCAAGTTGGAATGTTTCTTTCATCTTATATGTGAATACTGCTTGCTGCTCTGGCAGAAAGGAAGGTAACATCTTTTTATTTGAGGTTTAAATTTTTAAATTTACATTATGTGTTACAACATTGGTTCTGCATTGTATTTAGCAGCTTATATGGTTTTCAACATTTATTTTATGAATTATTTCTGATATCTATATCAAGCTATAAACAAAACAGTTCCATTTTTCATTTTAACAAGTTTCAGGCAAACAATATTTCTTTCTTTTAAACAATTTTAAATGACTTTTATTTCTTTAATTATGTTGTTTTTAATAAGCAGAAGAGCGTTTACATGGCAAAGTTGGGTTTGAAACCCTTCTGCATTACATTAACTGTGTAACTACTCATCATTATTCCACTCTTTTGGAGTAATTCTGCCAACAGGAGACAGGCTCCATTATATTCCTATCCATGTGATATAAAACACAAAACCAACAACGCCAAAAGAGGTCCCACTAACTAGCAAAATATTGCCATATTTGTCATGAAATTCATTAGCAGCCTTTGTTTGCTTCTGTCTTGTCATAATTTGCTGAATACTTTGAAGCTTGAGACCATTTAGTGCCTATCTGGCCCAGGGAAACATTTTGAAGGCAATAGGATTTCTGCTGATTGTAGCAATAGGGGTATTTCCAAAGACCTTTTGTCTGCGGGATTTGGTGTTAGCATCCACAAATGAGGGAAACCATTCTCTGTTTGTTTTTCTGGGACCGTGTTACTTCACTCAGTATAATGGCTTCAAGCTCCATCCATTTACCTGCAAAGTTCATAATGCCATCTTTCTTTATTGCTGAATAGTACTCCATTGTGTAGATGTACCACATTTTTGTCATCCACTCATTTGTTGAGGGGCATTTAGGTTGGTTCCCTCTCTTCGCTATTGTGAAGAGAGCTACAATAAACATGGATGTGCATGTCTCTTTGAGGTAGGATGAGTCTTTGGGGTATATATCCAGGAGTGGTATGACTGGGTCAGGTGGTAGGCTCATTTTGAGTCTTTTAAGGGTTCTCCACACTGCTTTCCATATTGGTTGTACAAGTTTACATTCCTACCAGCAGTGGATGAGTGTTCCCCTTTCCCCACAACCTCTCCAGCATCTGTTGTCTTTTGTTTTCTTGATCTTAGCTAGTCGTATTGAAGTTAGATGATATCTGAGAGTGGTTTTAATTTGCATTTCCTTAATTATTAATGATGTTGAATAATTTTTTAAAAATTTTATTTGTTTTTGTAATGTGTATGAATGTACTGTCTGCATGTAGGTTTGTGCACCCGTGCTGTGCAATGCTGCGGAGGTCAGAAGAGGGTCTCGGATTCCCCTGGAACTGGAGTTCTCCTCGAATTGGAGTTACAGACGGTTCTTAGCCACCATGTGGATGCTAGGGATCAAACCCAGGTCCTCTGCAAGAGCAGTTGGTGCTCTTAACTGCTAGGCTATCTCTCCAGCTCTGAAAACTTTTTAAGATGTTTCTCAGCCATCTTTAATTCCTCACTGCTGAAGACTCTGTTCAGCTCTTTATTCCATCTTTTGAGTAGGTCATTTGTCTTCTTTGTTTTTTGAGTAGTTTATATATTCTTGATGTTAATGTTCTGTCAGATGTAAAGATTTCCTTCTACTCTGTGGGCTTTCTATTCACCTCCTTGATTGTTTCCTTCACTGCACAGAAGCTTTTGAGTTTTATGAGGTCCCATTTGTCGACTGTTGACCTTACTTCCTGTGCAGCTGCTATCTGATTTAGAAAGTCTTTTCCTCCTCCTTTGTCTTGTGCGTTGTTGCCAACTTTTTCTTCTATCACCTTTAGGGTTTCTGGCTTCACGTTGAGATCTTTGATCCACTTGTAGTTGATTTTTGTACAGGGTGAGAGGTAGGGGGTTAATTTTGTTTTTCTACAGATGATGATCTAATTTTGCCAGCACCATTTGCTGAAGATGCTATCTTTCCTCCATTGAGGTGTTTTTTTTTTTTTGCCCCTTTGTCAAATATGAGGTGGCTGAAATTGTATGAGCTCAGTTTGGATCTTCAATTTTGTTCCATTGGTCAACAGGTCTGTTTTTGTGCCAGTACCAGGCTGTCTTTATGACTATGGCCCTGTAATATAGTTTGAAGTCTGGTAGGGCAATCCCCCCTGTATTGCATTTTTCACTCAGGGTTGCTTTAGCTATTTGAGGTCTTTTGTTTTTCCATATGGATTTAAGGATTTTTTTTCCAAGTCTGTGAAGAAGCTTATAGGGATTTTGATTAGGATTGCGTTGAATCTATATATCAATTTGGGTTAAATGGACATTTTTACTATATTAATTTCCCAATCCATGAGCATGAGAGGTCTTTCCATCTTTTGATGTCATTTTCAATCTCCTTCAGGGGTTTAAACTTTTTTGTTTTAGAGGTCTTTGGTATCTTTGGTTAGGTTTGTTCCCAGGTATCTTATTATTTTTGAGGCTATTGTGAGTGGGAAGGTCTTCTTATATTCCTTCTCCACTTGTTTATTGTTGGTGTAAAGAAAGGCTACTGATTTTTCTAGGTTAATTTTGTAGCCCATCACTTTACTGAAACTCTTAATCATTTCTAAGAGTTTTCTGGTGGAGTTTTTAGCATCCCTTAGGTAAACTATCATATCATCTGCAAAAAGGGATAGCTTAACCTCTTCTTTTCCAATTAATACTCCTTTAATTTCCTTCTCTTGTCTTATTGCCCTAGCAAGTGTTTCAAGCACTATGTTGAAGAGGAGTGGTGATGGGGCCTTGCCAGGTTCCCACCTTTAAGGACAATGGTTCCAATTTTTCTCCATTTAGGAAGATGTTGGTAGTGGGTTTGCTATATATAGCTTTGATGATGTTGAAGAATGTTTCTTTCAGTTCTATTCTCTCTAGGACTTTAAACATGGAGGGATTCTGTATCTTGTCAAAGGCTTTTTCTGTATCAATTGAGATGATCATGTAGTTTTTTCTTTCAGTCCATTTATGTGTTTTATGATATTTATTGATTTTCGTATGTTGAACCATCCCTGCATCTCTGGTATGAATCCAACTTGATCGTGATGATCTTTTAGATGTGGGTCTGTATGTGATTTGCAAGTATTTTGTTGAGAATTTTTGCACCCATGTTCATTAGTGAGATGGGTCTATAGCTTTCTTTTTTGCTTGCATCGTTGCCTGGTTTTGGTATTAGAGTGACGCTGGCTTCATAGAAGGAGTTTGGTAGAGTCCCCTCTGTATCCTTCTAAACAGTTTGAGTAGCAATGGTTGTAGGACCTCTTTAAATGTTTTATAGAATTTTGCCCTGAACCCATCTGGACCGGGGCTTTTTTTAGTTGGGAGGTTTTTTTTTTTAATGTATTTATTTATTTATTTTTAACAAATCTAGACCCGTGTTCCCGCTCATTCCCCCACCCCATCAGAGCTCGTGCATTCTGCCAAACATGCTTTCCATCTCTTAGTCTTTCTCAATATTTTCCATGGGGACGTTGACTGTTTTGAGCAGAAGTTCACTGTTTCAGTCAGTTCTTTGATGCAGTATTTTCTGTTGTTGTTGTTGTTTCCAAAATGCATTATGTCCAACTGCTTTGTACAGAAGCTCAGGGGGCCCTACACAAGAAATACTTACAACTGGGTAATTGGCACTAGCATCCACAGATGAGGGATACCATTCGTCGTTTGTTTTTCTGGACGTGTTACTCACTCAGCAAGGAAATGGTCCGCTACTCCGCCATTTTCACTGCAAAGCCTCGGGATGTCGCTTTTCTTTTTATGACTGCCTTGCATATAACTCCATGTGTAGATGTAACACAGTTTCTCTATAATCCACTCGTCAGTTGAGGGCATTAGGTTTGGTTCCAGCTCTTCTATGCGTTGTGAAGAAAGCTGACAAAAAGGCAGCTCGTGCATGATTTGCAGTGGTGGTGGGAGTCTTGTTGAGGTAACATGCCCAGGAGTGGTGTAGGCTTGGGTCGAGGTGGCATATTCATCCCAAGTCTTCGCAAGGGGTTCCTGCCACACTGCTTCCATAGGGGCTGTACGAGTTTACATTCCCCCGAGCAGGTGGATGAGTTGTCCCTTCCCCTTTCCCTCCACAACCTCGGTCCAGCACTTGGTATCATTTTGTTTCTTGATCGCTAAGCCAGTCCTCTACTGGAGTTAAGATGATATCTTAAGTGTTTGTCTGATTGCATTTCCTGAATGATTAGTTGAGAGTGTTGAGCAGTTCTTGAGTGTTTCTCAGTACATCTCTAATTCCTCCGCTTGGTGAAGTCTCTGTTTCAGTTCTTTGCTCCATCTTATTTTCGAGCGGGGGTCGTTTGTTTTTCTTTTTTCTTTGTTTTGTTGAAGTAGTTATATATTCTGGAAATCAATGCTTTTGCCATGTATCTGCAGTGAAAGTTTCCTCCCACTCTGTGGATTTCCTTTCACTTCCTTGATGTTTCTTGATTGCATGCTACAGAAGCTTGGAGTTTATGGAGGTCCCATTTGTCAATTGTGCGAACCTTAATTGTTTCTTGTGCAGCTGCTGTCTGAGTTAGGAAGGATCTTTTCCTACGCCTATGTCTTGTATTCTGCTGCAACTTTTCTTCTATCACTCTGTCAGAGTTTGTGGGTTTTCAAACGTTGACAGTCTTGTGAATCCACCTGGAGTTGACTGTTGTACAGGGCGGGAGGTAGGGGGTTTTAATTTCATCTCTTCTCAAGTGGTATCCAGTTTTGCCAACACGCACTTGCTTGAATGATGCTGTCTTTATCTCTCTTGGTGTTCTTTTGGCCCCCTTGTCAAATATGGTGGCTGAGATTTGATGTGCTTTGCTAGGATTGTTGGGACGTTCTGGTTTGTTTCCGAGGTGGTCTACCAAGCTCTGTTTTTGTGCCAGTACCAGCTGGTTTTATGCTATATCCCTGTAGTAAGTTTAAAATCTGGTATAGAGAATCCCTCCCTGTGTAGCTCTTTTTCACTCAGGATTGATTTGGCTAGTTCGGGGTCTTTGTTTCTTCCAAGAAGTTAAGAACTTTTGTTCCAACCTGTAGAAGAAACTCTTGGGATTTCTGATTGGATTGATTAAATCATTACTACAAAGAGTTTTTGGTTGTAAAAATGGACAGTTTGTACATGTTAATTTTCCCAATCCATGAGCATGGGGAGGTTTCCAATTTCTGAGGGTCTTCTTTCTTAATTTCTTTCTCTTTAAGTGTTTAAAATGATTTTTTGTTAGAAAGAGTCTTTGGTGTTCTTTGGTTATTTTTCCTAGGATATCTTAGATTGTTTTTTGATGGCGTATTGTGATGTGGGAAGGTCTGCTTGAATTCTGTCTCCAGTTTTGTTGTTCTTGGTGTAAGAAAAGGCCATTGATTTTCT